>BSSO01001111.1:0-25842 GCA_030267885.1 Mesembryanthemum crystallinum
AGCTGGGCTGGTTGCCGGCTATTTCCGAATTTTTTTTTTATTCTTTGCGTTCGATTACCCAATTCACTTTGTTTTTGTACCAACAATCAAACAATGAATCAAAGGCATAAGAACAACAATTTATGCTTAAATCCAACAAAATTAAACAACTTAACTCCCACAGTGATTTCAAATTTTCTTCCCCTTTTTCAACTAAATTCGAAAAACAAATCCAAAACCAAACAATAACAACACATACAAAGTAAAACAATAAATTCACGAATTACCTTAATGAATGGTTTTGCTGGAAAGCCTACAATGAAGATGGTTCTCGCTATTTCTTTCATGTTACTTGATTTCGGGGGGAAATAGGTTTTGTTGGAAAAAAGCGCTTGGATGAGCTATTTCTGTTGGTATATATCATTTGTATTTTAGGAGGTTTCTTCCGGTTATTTTGATTAGTCTGTTTTCCGATTTATGTTATTATGTTTCTTGTTTTTTGGACATTTGTTACAACATATGTCCCTATTTTGGAGAAGCTATTCACTTTTCATTGCTTTAATAATATTGCCTTCTAACTATTGAAAATATATGTGTTGAATAATGTGTTGCCACTTATTTGTTAGTTTAGTAATATATCTCCACTAGACCATCAACAAGAACAAGCGCAACAATTTACATAGCAAAGATGTAATCATCTTCCAACGAAAATCCCACCATAAAAATCACCCCCAACTGTTCGACAAAATATCTCTTCCATATGCAAGTCCCACCATAGTGTAATTGTCAACCTCTTCTGCGCTTCTTTATCCGGTGACGACTACATCTACCTCGTGTACGAGTTCATCTATGGAGATGCGGCTTGAGCACATAGAGGATGAGAGAGGGTATGTCGCGGGAGTATAGAGTTGAGGAGTGAGAAAGTCGTCGAAGAATTTGACAAAATAGTGACAATGGCCACAAAAGAAAATTTATTTGTTTCCCTCCAATTCCTTGGTTAGACCTAAGACTCCTTTGAAGTTTGACTTAAAAATGTTTGAAAATTTCAAATGAATTTAGTTAAAAAGTTTATTTTTCTTATTTTTTAATGAGTATATATTTGACCAATCACAAGCTGTCACCTCATAAATGAAAATGTGTATGGTTACTCACTGTGTATGGGTAGCATAATCCAATAGTGGGGGAAAATCGTTCTTTTGAAGGGTGGAAGTCAACTTGAAATGCTTCAATATCGCAGTAGCTAAACCGACAAAAACTTAGAAAAAATATGTGGTTTCTTAGTAGTACTTTGAGAAAGTGAGAAAGTAGTTAAAATGGTTTAATTGAAGGCCGTAAAGTATTTGTAGAAAGTTTAGTGAGATATTTACTCTGACTTTCTTTACGTGTTCCCCACCCCCCCCCAAAAAAAATTAGGGAAATTCCACTTGGTACCCCTGTAATTTTGACTTTTCCATTTGGTACCCAAAACTTTTTTGGTAATCCAGATGGTGCCCCTGTGGTTTTGGAAAATTGAACTCCGTGACCAAAATATGGGTTTTTCCGTCAAATTTTTCCGTTAATTGATGACGTGGCACTATTCCTACTTCCCAAACATCAAAAAATATTGAAAAAAACACATAATTCCAAAAACCATCGCAAAGAGGAAGGATGTTTGGTTTTAGATATGAACGAAACGGAGAAAAATATTCCAAATAAGGGTAATTTCACCACATCATTGGTCTCATAACAATTAAAAGACCGTTTTAGATCTTAAACTAGCGCCACGTCACCAATTAACAGATAAATTTGACCAAAAATCCATATTTTGGTCATAGAGTTCAGTTTTCCAAAACCATAGGGGTACCAACTGGAAAAGTCAAATGTACAGGGGTACCAAGTGAAATTTCCCAAAAAATTATATCTTGTTTTCAATCTAGTTTTTTAAGAGGTATTTTCTATATATCTAGTTTAGATGAACTGTTTCAGTTGATTATTTTTTGTTGAAAATTTGTGCATAAATTCATACATTATTTTTTTTAGATGGAAAATTTATACATTGTTATACTCTATATATATGTGGAGTATATTTTAGACCCCGTTTGGAGTGATTGCCAGTTTTTAGTTTTGAAAAAATTTCAACTCTTATTTGCTTAATTTTCAAAACTAACAATAGAAAATTGGAAACCAAAATTCAAAAACTGGTTTTCAGTTTCAAAAAAACTGCAATGGCAACTGACAACCATGAAAATAACCTTTTCACATGTGAGTTAAGATTACACATATATCCTAAACATTCATTTTGCAGACGATCATCACATGAGATTAAACCATGAAAATAATCATGGGTCACACAAGCAATGGTATATACGATCAATGTATACCCCATCATTCCGGATTTGGCAATCCTACGAGGAAAGTCAAAAGCTAAGGTGGTGTTCAATTGGGGGAAAACGAAAAGAGTTTTCCTTTTCTAATTTTTCTTATAAAATGAAAACTTGAAAAATTGTTTCTAGGAATAGAATACAAGTGAAAATGCATTCAAAACCTTCTCTCTCCTATCAATAAAAAAAAAAAAGGAGAAAACTCTCACACCAAAAACACTGACCACGCACCCACCACCACTTTTGTCTGTCCTCCTCCATGTTATTCACACCTGCTCCTTCATTTAAGTTAAATTCCTGTTCCTCCCCTATTGTTGGTACCTTGTTGCACCTAATTGCAATATTATTTCATCACTTGGGCTGACAAAGTAAGTAATCATTGAGATGGTTTGTTTATATACAAAAATATACAAAGATTTTGACCAGTAAGCCACAATTGTAGTGGTCATTGAAAATAGGCGGCTTCATCGGTAGGTTTTGTTCTCGTTGCTGCGACCCAGTGACAGGTAACCACCACCAATAGTGGTTGTTGTGGTGACAGCTAGGCAAGCTTGGAGGGGAGAGGGGGTTGTACCACTTGAATACTTGAAAATTTTGGAGAATAGCTCCTCGTATTTGTGAAGGAAACTTGGAAAACACCATTTTAATGTTTTCCAAGTTTTCTAAAACCCTTCAGTAAATTGGAGTTATGGAAACTGCCGTTTCTACGAAAACTTTGAAAATATGACAAACTAAACGTGTTTTCTACCCCCCGTGTTTTTTGGGGACATTTTTCTGGAAATATGGGTACTTAACACGGCCTAAAGTTTGTAAACTTGACCATGAATAATTTAAAACATATAGTATGACCATTTATAATATATGATTATATTTGTTGAATTACTCTTGGAAAGTAGAATCAAGAGATACACTTTTATATTTTTAGCTATTGTATTGTACTATAAATTATTAATAGTTAATGATTATTTTCAAATATTACAAAACGTCTAAATGGAATCAAGAGGGTCAAATTCGGACAAGGGATAAAATTAATGATTTAATTTGATATATATTCCTTCTTTGGATTTTCCTTAAAGATTTAAATGCAGTGTTATTGAGGACTTTGCTTACTGTGTTTTATGGATTGCAAGATGTGTTGCTACTAGATGCTATTGCACTTTAATGATAGAGTTTGGTTTCAATTTGATCTAGTCATAGGTAATTATTATTATTATTATTATTATTATTATTATTATTATTATTATTATTGATAGATTGTAGGGGTGTACCGGTGTAACGGATTTGAGCTCGAGCCAAGCTGGCTCGAAGCTCGACTCAGTAAGATTTTTTCTGGTTCTGCCTCGGCTCGAAACTCACCAAGCCAAAAACTGTGAGGTCTGGGCTCGACTCAGTTCAGGTTTATGGCTCGGCTCGACTTGGTTTGAGTTCAATTTCACTATTCAAAGTGCATAAACATAGACCAATTTTACCGTGTTTGTACCTAAATTCAACTATCAATCGATACATAGACCAATTTTTGATGTACCCCTCTATTTTTTACTTTTCCAATTAATATCCAAAACTTTTTTGCTAATCTAGATGGTGCCCATGTGGTTTTGAAAAACAAAACTTTGTGACCAAAATATGGGTTTGCCATCAACTTTTTCCGTTAATTGGTGACGTAGCGCTATTCATATTTCTCAAACACCTAAAAAATTTGAAAAACACACAAAAATACCCAAAACCACCGCAAAGAGTAAGGTTTTCTGTCTTTAGAGATGAAAGAGAAATGGAAGGAAAAATTTAAAACAAGGGTAATTTTTATCACATCTTTGATCTCATAATAATTGAAAACCGTTTGAACTCATAAACTAACGCTACGTCACCAATTAACGGAAAAATTTGACGGAAAACATGGTCACGGAGTTTATTTTTCCAAAACCACAGGGGCACCGTCTGGATTAGCAAAAAAAAAATGGTAATTAATTGAACAATTCGAAAATAGAGAGGTATTAGGTGGAATTTCTCAATTTTTTTTTTTTTTTTTTTTTTGTGTTAAAAGACAACGGGGGTTTATTAACTGATGTAGGCTTTGTTTGGCACCAAAAGCTTGCTTTTGAGCAAAAGCTACAGCTTGAATCTTGCATCTTATACTTTTTTCTCTCACGTGCCAAACAAGATTTTAGCAAAGCTACAGCTACATCTCACAGCTACAGCTGATTTTTGAAAGCTACCCATATTAGCTTTCACTTGACAGCTAGATTTTGAGTAAAAGTTACAGCTTGAAGTTACAGCTTGTTCTTTTTTCTCTCAGCTACCAAAAAAAATTTTAAGCAAAAGTTACAGTTACAGCTACAGCTAATTTTACCCAACATAGACTTAAAGGAGACTTAATTTTTAGGATTTTTGTGAAACAATACCTTTTATTATGCTCACTTTGTGAATAACTACCTATTAAAAAAAGTTTGTTTGGCACCAAAAGCTAGCTTTTGAGCAAAAGCTACAGCTTGAATCTTGCATCTTGTACTTTTTTCTCTCACGTGCCAAACAAGATTTTAGCAAAGCTATAGCTACATCTCACAGGTATAGCTGATTTTTGAAAGCTACCCATATTAGCTTTCCTTGACAACTAGATTTTGAGTAAAAGTTACAGCTTATTCTTTTTTTCTCTCAGCTACCAAAAAAAATTTTAAGCAAAAGTTACAGTTACAGCTACAGCTAATTTTACCAAACATAGCCTTAAAGGAGACTTAATTTTTAGGATTTTTTGTGAAACACTACCTTTTATCATGCTCACTTTGTGAATAACTACCTTTTAAAAAAAAGTTTGCGAACCACTACCTTTTAAGATCACTTTTCTTGTAAAATGATACTTCTGGTCGGATTTCGACAAAATTTTGAGTGAAATCCAAAAATACCCTCATGCCTTATCACGTGAGCCACTTAAACCCTCACCCTTTCCCTATTTCTTCCTCTTCATTTGTTCTCTCCTCTCTAATCTTCTTCATGATTCTACATCTTTTGCTCTGATCTTCCATTTTGTTGTCGAAATAAAGCTTGAAGAAAAGACGGGTGAGGGTTAGGTGGTTCATGCGAGGGTATTTTCGGGATTTTACTAAATATTTCGCTAGAATCCGACCAAAAGTATCATTTTACAAAAAAAAAAACAGCGATCTTAAAAGGTAGTTGTTCGCAAACTTTGTTTTAAAAGATAGTTATTCACAAAGTGGGCATGATAAAAGGTACTCCCTCCATCACTAAATGAAGGTTACATTTGCCATTTTAATTTGTCACCAAATAAAGGTTACATTTCCTTTTTTGGTGTACTGTTTACAATAAAGTTACAAAATTAGCCTCAGCCACTTGCCCCTCTTTCTCCCTCACATGTCACAACATCATTTTCTCTCTCCAATCACTTTCAAAAAGTAAGCCTATTATGGTCATTACACCTATCCAATAAATTTCAACCAAAAAGTCAAATGTAACTTTCATTTAGTGACGGAGGCAGTAGTATTTCACAAAAAAAATCCTAATTTTTATTGGTCTGACAACATTTAGAATCTACGAAGGGAGTACTATGTTTTGTAATTTGTTGTCCTGCTTTTACTAATGCACAAACAAAATTATGAAACCAAAAATGGGCTTCATAGCCCAAAACAACAACCCCCTAGGGCCCTACCCCACATCTCTTTTCTTCCCCATTTCCTCTTTATCTCTCCCATCTTCTACCTGAACTACTAAAAACACACTCACACACAGAGTTCGCACAAACGATAAGAGGTGCAGAAATGGCGGGGAGAGTCCATACCACCTTGCAAAATATTCTCTCTCCTCTAAACCCCATCAATCCCAGATTCCATTTCCTCAAAAAGACCCTCCATTATCGACCAAACCCATTTTCAATTTCAAGGTCATCCCTTTTCTGCACCTGTTCTTCTTCTTCTTCTTCACACAATTCTCAACAAAATGACCCTTTTGTCCTCACTACGCCCCTTTATTACGTCAATGCCCCTCCTCATATGGGCAGTGCCTACACTACCATTGCTGCTGACGCCATTGCTCGCTTTCAGGTATAGTATACACCCTCTTCTTTCTGGGTTCTTTTTGTAATTAGTGAACTTCGTGGGGTTTAAGTTTGGCAAATAGCAATGAGTGTTGTTTTCAATTTCAAATTGTAATGCTTGGCTTGAAAATGGTGGAAATTTTGTGGCATTTGTGATGTATGGGTTGAGTTTTTGGAAGATTGTTGTTATGTGTATGTGCAAACTAGAAATGTTGGACACTGAGCTTAAGGAGGAGTTTTATGGCCTATGGGGGCTAAATTAAATTGAGGTTTTAGATATGTAATGGTGGTGGAACCACCAAATTTTGTTTTGGTGACAATCATTAGTGTCATAATTAGTTCAAAACTTGTGAAACTTTTGAAATTTGTACCGAGATTTTGGTTAAAACCCGTGTCTAGTCCTACATGTCTTTCATTTAACCAAACTTTCGCTTACTATTCATTTAGAAAATGATTGTAGAAAGAGCACCTAAAACTTGAAATAAATGATGATATAGAAGAATGAGTGACACATTTGATATTTGAATCCACATTTTTTTGTACTACTCTCCAAGGAAATTACCAGATACATTAGCTAAAATATCCAAGTACCTCTATTTTTATTAGGCTCAGCTCTCTCTTAGATGGGCTGGTCAGAGCTGTGGTGAGGGTTACAAGGGTGGGGATGGGAGTAAGATGTAGTGCAAAAGAAGGATCTTTGAGGCAGATTCAATTGGTACATTTTGTCTGTGGGATTATGGTAAGTAGGTTTAGGATAACATTCGACATTAGTCATAATGTCTCTTGATGTTGAATTATGATGGAGTAATGTGGGCAATGCTCAACCTGATCACAATGTGAAAATGTACATGATATAGTGCTTTATAATAAGTTTCAAGAGGTAAGCAACACAACTAATGGCTGTTTTATTGGTTATGCATATGGCAGAGGTTATTGGGGAAGAAAGTTATATTTGTTACTGGGACTGATGAGCATGGAGAGAAAATTGCTACTGCAGCGGCTGCAATGGGTTCCAGCCCCAGCGAACACTGTGATACCATCTCCCAAGCTTACAAAATGCTCTGGAAAGAGGTACAAGACCTTTATATTTTTGGATGTCCTAAAACTCAAAACTTTGCTGTTGTATTAAAGACTTGACCTAAATTTACCTTTTATTGCTTTGTCATTGCAGCTAGATATTGCGTATGACAAGTTTATTCGTACGACCAATCCTCAACATGAAGCAGTTGTTAATGAGTTTTACTCCAGAGTTCTTGCCAATGGTGACATTTACCGGGCTGACTATGAGGGACTTTATTGTGTTAACTGTGAAGAGTATAAGGTATTGTTTTATGTATGATATGCCCATGGAGATCCTTGGATCCCTTCAGACCTTGTTGTCTTCCTTGGTATAACTAATGGATTCTAGATAATATCGATTTGATGTGACACTGGGTTATTAGCTTTTCTATCTAATTGTCGTAAGTATGTATCTTTTAGTTGCCTAAATTATAGACTTCAACTAATGAACACAAAAAGATGCAATATCTATTGAATATACTCATTAAGCTATATATGACAGATAACGTTATCAGCTTTTCCGCCACCATCGTGAGCAATTGAAGAGAAGTCGAACAGGACACACAATTGGTATTAGGAAAAAGTTAGCCCAACTTTCGAAAGATTCTTTCATTCAGTATGAACTGTATGATGGGGGAAATGGACTTACCTGGCAAATTAAAGTAACCTGGTCTAGTTTCTTTGTCTTGTTCCTGTTTCTAACAGTCCTAGATGGGAAGAAAAAAATACTAAATGATAAAATCTTTGCTGGTTCTGCTAGATAGTATAGTTATGATAAGATAAGAATTTTTTTTTTTTNTTATTGGCCTGTCCGGCATTGGTACTCATGTCTATCATACTTGATCATTTCTTTATACTTCTGTTTGTGCAATGAGGTACTAGGAGTGTTTATTACATGTTATTTGTATCTGCAGGATGCGAAAGAGTTAAATGAGGACAATTCCTGTCCTATTCATCTAAAGCCATGTGTTCCTAGGAAAGAAGACAATTATTTCTTTGCTTTATCAAAGTACCAAAAGCAGTTGGAAGACCTCCTGATGCATGATTCCAATTTTGTGCAGCCTTCTAGCCGTTTGAATGAGGTGAGCAAATTTCTCTTGCACTTCGCTTCTGCGTGAATTTTCCCCTTTTTTCTTTTATATATTAGCCTTCATTTTTCTTGGGTCCGTCGAATATTTTTGTTGAACCATATCAAGAGTATGATTCAAACGAAGTTGAGGTAAAGCAACACCAAAATCAAGCCAGAGGTATATGAGTAAAGAAAGGGTACAAGCCTGTTGAACTTTGTGGGGAAGCAGGGTTCTTCACATTTCATGCAACATTATGACCTATGGGTTAGGTATGCGAGATAACTGGATAACCTTGTTTAGAAATATGAGGTAGATGGTGTAGACAGGGAGAAAGTGTTGGAGAAACTAGGGTATGATAATTTGTTTATGAATGTTGCTTAAATTCATCTTGGAGCTCTCATTTGTTTTGATACTAGAGTTGATCTTCTAATGATTTATTTTCATATTACTCCTACCGTGTTATTCACTTAGAACTGTTGAGGCTTGACCTTTTTGTGCCTATGGGTTGTGTCTCCTTGGAGTCTGTTTAAGTGGGTGTTTTAAACTGGTGGAGGTCCTAGTATCAACCAAATCTGTTCTTAAAATTTGCATTTAATACTTGGATTTCCATCACAAACTTTTTTGACTATCTGTTGATGGATTGAAATTTCTAGGATCAGTAGTAGCTTGATGCATGGAAGTTCATTTGATTGCTGTTTTCAAATCTTCTAGTTTGACGCCAATTATGGTGCCCTATCATATGTTACCTCCTCTTTTTTCCCTCATCTAGCAAGGATGAGCCGCTAGGATGAATCTTAGCTGGCAACTAACAAGATAGGTTGGACAAAGAGATGGGGTGATCATCTTTAAATCTTAGATATCGTGGTTTTGTAAGATGTTGGATGTTCTTGCTTGTTAGTTGTAAATACCTTTTATGTGGTGACGGGAGATATGGTCATAGGAACCTATCTTGCTCGGACTTAGTTGCAGGCAATGTTACTCGGACTCTTCATTTCAATAAAAGTATCCTTGTCGAATCTTCCAATACGAGGATACTATATAACACATGGCCACTTCAAATTCGACCAAAAACAAAAAAAAAATCTCCTTAAAATGGCCGATTGCAATCCTCAGATCCCCACCCGAACCTGATCCTTGAATCCCCCGAGTCTGAGAAACTTAGGTTGCAAGAGTACAACAGGGCAGCAGGGGTATGTGCTTTGTGTGTTTCTGGCAGAAATTCGAGTGTCTAGTGTCCATCCAGTGTTGAGCATCCGACTTTGGTACTTGAGGTGAAATGATGAGTCTGAGTAACATAGATGTGGACTAGAGGACGGGAGGTTTAAGAGGTAGCTGCTACTGATTTTGAAATTTGTACCTGCTTTAACTAAAATTGTTGCAGTTTCCTACTAATTTCATGTTGCAGTTCCATGATGCACTACCCAATGGTTGGAATCATATTCTGCGACTCTCTGACCTTCAACACCTCATTAGATGTATTTTCTTGTATGAAACTGGTGTCTTTAGATTACAGTCTCAGCTCTTCATGATTTGTGTAGTTACCCTTCAGTTTCTCATGTCTGGCAACAAATTTTAGGTTCAAGGTTGGGTAAAGACTGGGTTGAAGGATTTCTCAATTTCCCGAGCAGCAGTTGACTGGGGCATACGAGTTCCCAATGATGACAACCAAACAATATATGTCTGGTTTGATGCTTTATTGGGGTAAAATTCTGTCTACTGTATTTGATCTTTTGATTTCATTGGTTGAAGTAGTCCCAAATATTTTGTAATATTGTTGACATGGCAGCAAGTGTGGGTGTTTGTTTCTTGTTCCTTTTTCTGATTGTTCTGCTGTGAAAAAATGTTCTTGTTGATGCTTTCTTAGGAAAGGTTTGCCTTCGTATTTTTCTAGAGCTCTAGCTCATAGTAGCACTGCTTTCCTTGTGCTAGAACATGGCTTTAAGCCCAATATCTGTTTTCTTGTGCATCCTGTTTGTTCTCCTCATGATGACTGGAAATCCTTGTGCCAAAGCTTCTCGTGCATTTGAGTCTGTTAGTCCAGTTGATGTGAGTATAATTTTGGTGTGCCTCCATAGANACATCGGCTGAGTGGTAGTTTGTTTCCACATTCACTAAATGTAACACCTTGAGAATGCATATAAGCTAGCAAGTTACTCTACCCATCGCCATTTGGTTTTGGTATGGAGTCTCTCTCTGGCTTATATGTGCCCGGTTTATTTTTATTAAAATTTGTTAAGGTCCAGCTCATTTATACATATCCACTAGGGGAAAAGAAAATCAAAAAATCAAAATTTTCAAGTGCAAGGGATGGCCGGTATAACTCCAAACTTGCAACTTCAACCTGATCTCACAGTCTCACTCTTCCTCACCAGCCAACACTCCCTAATGGCTGCCATCAGAGCCAAATGGCAAGGACCTGAATTTTGAAAAGATTTGCTACATCAAATTAATCAAATTATATAAACTAAAGAACCAAAAAAGGTATAAGGATATCTTCATTCTTCCTTAAACTACATGAATCATTTATCATTTTGACTAATTATCTGTGCCAAATTTGAAAAGTTCATAGTGTTTTATGCACCCTCCCCTTTCTCTTCCCTTCACTTCTCCTTCTCCTGCTTGGTATTTGTTCCAACTTCCGATGTTAATGATGCCTGTTGCCGGTATCTGTAGACTTGTCATTCTCATTTGTTTTCTAGTATAGAAAGTGTCCAGACAATATATTGAATTACTTTTTACGATCGTCACCAGTTATATTTCAGCACTATCGGATGATGAGGAGCAACCTAGTTTACAAAATGCAGTTGCTTCAGGCTGGCCTGCCTCACTGCATTTAATTGGCAAGGTAAGACGATCCATATGTATAGCACGTACACTCATTTGCTCTTGTGGATATTGTTACAGAACTAATACAGCTGTGTCTACTAATGTGACTCATGGTGGTTATGTATACAACATTTCACGTCTTTTCTATACCTAGGGATAAAATAGTTTGTTTGTGGGTTTTGCTCATAATATCTACCTTGGAATCCCCTTGTCAGAAGTACAAAGGGATGGGAGGGCCCTTTTGTATTATCTTAGAGGACCCCCTGGCCTGTCCTTGTACTCTTTTGCTAGTCTTTAATGGAATTACCTTTCTNACAATTCAACGTGTTTTCTATAATTCTTTCTTGCTATTATGTACAGATGAGCCTTTCTATCATTTGGCTATTGGTGACTTACTTTTCAAAAAAAAAGTATTGTTCTTTATTCTCACCTTCTTGATGAATAATCAACGAACACATGGATTTGGCGTATATAGTTTGCCACTGAGGTTATTTTTTTAACAAGACCTGCTAATTTTTCTTTCTGGTTTTATCCCTGTCCTGGGAAGGGGGTCTTCCACATCCTATTTCCTCATTCTCTTTAATGCCACTCTGAAACTGCTTATGACCGAGATCACTAGAATTTTATACCCAGAAGATGGAGATAATATGATGTTATCTAAGTGGATGATGTTTAGACTTTTTAAACTTTGTGAACATTTTGATTCTGCCTGTGTTACCACAGACTACTTGGAAAATTACCTCTTTCGTTTACTTGTGATTTTCCCCAGGGCTGTTGTGAGACTATATCGGAGATCAAGATATTTTAACTATAGATTTCTGATTAGCTATAAAATAAGTAAATGCTCTCCTGTTCACATAACTGTTTTCTCACTTCAGAATAGAATACTTTTATTTAGTATTCCCTTTTCTCATTAATCAAAGTGGCACTCACTACTGGGCACAATATTTAAGGAGAGAAGGAATTCTCTAAATTATCCTTGCTTTACTTGTGAGTGTAAAGGTGATAGTGACATGTTGGTAAGAGATGAAAAGCTAAGGGTAATTTAGTACTTTCAAGAGAAATTTTTACTAAAATTGGAAATGTAACTTTCACTAAAGAACAGAGGGAGTATAAGAAATTGAGAAGGGTAGTATGACAAGGCAAACACTGAAGTGTAATTATAATAGAAAAATGGACTGTTATTTTCAGTACACCCCAAAATGGATACCAACATTTTTTTAATTTTGTTTGGGGTTGGAGTGAGTAACAAACTGATGTGTAGTTGTGAAAATAATATGTAATATAGATCTTCGATGATATAATTTGATGTGTTAGGTTTTAAAAACTACTCCTAGGGCTTGTTTACTTGGATGTAATTTTGATTACAATGTCAATGCATCATTTTAATATGGGGAGGTAGGGGTGGAGTAAAGGGGATGGAGGGAAGTGATTAAGAGAGGTGCAATTGATTACATCAATCTAAGTAATCACAATTACTCTAGTACAACCCATGTAATCATCATTACATGACTAGAAGTAATGATGTTTACAACCAACCTAATAATTAAACATTCTATGAGTAACCATGAGCATTTTATTACTAAAAAGTCTCCATTGCATTGCAATTACCATTACATCCAAGTAAACACCACCCTAGTTCAATATTGATCCAATGTTTGTTTTAAATGAGTCATATTGGAGTGATCTATGTTAAATTCATAATATGTTTTCAGGGAAAAAAATGGTAGATTGTGCAAATGTTTGATATAATGCCATTATATTTTTGGTTGGAGTATTGTTTGTTTGAGAGTAGTTTTATATTTCAATGAACTACTATGTACTTAGCATATGGTTTGCCTTATTAGGTGGTATCTTACTAGGATATATGTATCTTAATGGAATCTAAACAAAGATCACGACCTAACAATAGATGATAGCCTTGAGGACTCCTTGTCCTCTTAGCTTGTAATTACCCTCGTTTTTGGTTTTACTACAAATTTAAAAAAAAAAAAAAAAAGATAGCAGCCTTCCTTACATATGCACACAAGGAATCAGAGGGCAGAGAATATGGTTTGGGATTTTGCATCCTATTTTGTATAACTGATGGGATTGGGTTTGGAAGGGAATGGGACATGATCGGGAGGAGCCCAAATCCCTCATGAATTATGGTATAACTCACTTCAAAGGGTTGGAGGAACCTTTGGAGCATGTTGTTCAAGATTGGAGGAGAATTATGGGTTTGTCCTTCTAGTGTTGCGGAGGTTTTACAGACGCAGTTTGTGGGCTTTGGCAGCAGGGAGAAGAAGGTGTTATGGCACAATGCTTTCTTCAATGTGTTCTGGTGCATTTGGTTAGAGAGGAACGCCTAGGTATTTAATGGGGTTTGCGTTTCTACTGTTTTGGTCTGGGGACAAGGTTACTTACCTTGCTTCTTTGTGGGCTAAAGCTGCTGGTTTCTTTAGGGGTTACACTATTTTCAAGGTTTAACGCAACTGGGCCAATTTGTATTTGTAACTGTTTCTTGGGAGTAGATATCTTATCCTCTCCTTTTGGACAGCTGATTTCTCAGTAATATATAATTTCTCTTTATCTACAAAAATAAGATAACTCACTTCCAAGGGGGTGCTTGGAATAGGGGATAAATTTGGAGGTAATGAAAGAGTAAATTAAGAGGGTGGAGAATGGAGATGGAGGAATGTGATAAAATCTGGTGAAGGAAGGTGGAGGAGAAGGGTTATAAGGTTGGGGGGGGGGGGGNATAATATAACCCCCTATATCCCGTCTCATCCTCCTTCCACCATAAATTATCCCCACCCCCCACCTCCACCCTCCTTTTTTTACCCTTTATTCCACTCATTACCCCCCCCCCCCCCAATTTATCCCCTCATTCAAAGCAAGCTCTAAGGTGGATAAATTTTGAAAGAAAATGTACTACTTGCAAGATTCATTGCAGCATATCATTCCCAGTGTCAAATAAGCCCTCGACTGTGGTGATTTTTGTGGGATCATATCATATGTTGCAGGTTGTGAACTTGGCTTTTTAAAGTAAGCAGCTCAGATTCTGGACAAATTTTGAAAACCAGACCTTATCTGATTCATGAAAACAGCCATATAACTTTCAAAACCCGAAGATAACATCTTTAAATAAAGTGTCTCCACTGAAATCTGATTATACAAATGGAGAAAGTGTCTTCACCCTCCTCCCCTTCCTGTCACTTCCAGTATCCTTTTGTACTCCCTTCTTTTTGTGCTCTGCCTTCAATTGGCTTCTTGCATCTATACTGTAGTGGCCTTCCCATTGCTGTGACACATGTTCTGGTTGCTGGCCTCACTTTACGTCTCCTTCACGGACTCCGAATTTTCTCTGCGTGAACTTGATTATTAGTAATTTCAGTTCGACGTTACAGTTTACACCTTTTTTCCTTTTGGCAGGGGTTGAGGGGAAGGGCCAGATGTTATTTAAAGATGAAGAGAAAGAATGGAAAGGAGAAAGTTGTAGAATTATTAAGATAGAAAATATCAGTGTTTCTTCTAGTCTTTCTCTTCAGGATTGCCTGAAGTAATAGTGGCCTAGGCAATTTTATACGCAATGACTGCATCATAAAGGGGAACTGAAGTCAGAATCAGTACTGCCATAACTTTAATCATTCGATAAGAGGGGACCTTTGTTGTCTTTGCTGAATAGATCAACCTGGGATGTCAGAGTTCAGAGTTATTCTGTTTAGCATGCAGGACCAAAAGTCCGGGCTATTTTGGCTTACTGCTGGATTCTGCAAAAAGCATGGAGGATTGTTGGAGAAGTTGTAACATAACATGTGCTGTTTTTGTTTTTTGGTAACTGACGAATATTGACTAGCTAATAAACTTGGTGCCTAAATTGCCCCATCCCTCCAAAGGGGGTGTATAAGGCCAGTCTTTTGTTGCAACTTGTCTCCTAGGTGCATATGTTGGCGTTCAAGGTCTCTTTATTGGATAGAATTGCGGTGTTTGAAGTTTCCTAAGCAGTTTATTAATAAGGTTTTGGATTGTATTCCAGTCACATACTCATATCTTTGTATTAGCATTAGCAATGGGAAATGTATAATCTCTTTCAAGACTCTGAGCATGTTATCCATTTTGGGTTCGTCTTTCCTAGTGTTTCGAGAAATGACATTTTTCATGTGTTCACATTTCAGTGTTTCTGTATCCCATTTCTGTTTCCATACAACATAAATGTATGCTCATTCCGCTGACACAGATGCGCTTTTCTCAGACTCTTAACGATTATTACTTTATTTTGCAGGATATTTTACGTTTTCATGCAGTTTACTGGCCAGCTATGCTAATGTCAGCAGGCTTTAGCCTCCCAAAAATGGTATTCGGCCATGGTTTTTTGACAAAGGTACGGTATTAACTAATTGTTTTGCTTGCTTTAGCACCAAAGTGAATATCTCACTGTCCTTCAACATATTAGCTCAGATCACCTTTATGAATGATAATGGTCTTGCATTAGTTTTGGTGGGGCTGGGCGTGGTTCCCAATATCAATTGCTGATCAAGCAAGCGTGCATATAGTTTTGAGTTCGTCTGCTATCTGAAACCAATGCTAAAAAGGCTGTCGATGGGTATCAAGAAGTGAAAGACAGCGCTTGTAAACCACATATGTCAAACAAGCTTTTCTAACACCCTTAGTTATCTATCTACATATATATATAGTCGATATACTTCAAGTGCTCGTTTACAGGTTAGATAATGTAGATTGTGCTACAATCTGAGCCATCAAATCATAGCTGCTCTTAAGACCATGTACTGGTTCGAGTCACTGATTACTTCTTTAAATGTATGGGATATATTTGTTCCCTCCTGTGAGATCGACATCAACTACAGCTTCCTGTATGTCCTTGTTTCCTTGTTCCAGCCTATTCATGGACTCTCCTTTGAGCCTTCTTTTTGTGGTTGCTTGATGAAACAACACCCTTGCAAATTTACAACCATTTGAACCATTTCACTTCGTATATGCGACTGTCTTGGTCCCTTTGTTATTGACTATGCAGTCTTGTGCGATGTAAAGATACAACAAACGTAGTGAAAGATTATTTGTGTTGGAGCTCAGTTAATATGATAAGTGAACATGCTATTATGCTGTATCATCAGCTGCTATGTACACTTCCTTCTGATCACCAGTCTTGCTTTATTGCAGACTGATTTTAACTCGTATATCCTTAAGACTTGAATGTGATTTATGCTTTTATTGGATAGCTTTTCTAGTTGCATATATTTTCAATAGTTTTTCTTATATATATTTTCATTTTATGCAGCAATGCTTTTTATTTTAAAATTATAGGATGGGATGAAGATGGGGAAGTCTTTAGGTAATACTATAGAGCCAAATGAGTTGGTGCAGAGATTTGGAGCTGATGCTGTTCGGTATTTCTTCCTTAGGGAAGTTGAATTTGGTAGTGATGGGGATTACTCAGAGGCACGGTTCATCAATATTGTCAATGCACATCTTGCCAACACAATTGGTGAGTCTACTTACCATGCGTTTCAATTTCTAATTTCTTTGAGGGAGCAAAGTTTCTGAAAGTTGGTTTACTTTGTTTTATGCAGGGAACCTTCTCAATCGTACTCTTGGCCTGCTCAAAAAGAATTGCCAGTCAACCTTGGTCGTTGATTCAGCTGCTGCAGGTGAAGGGAACTCATTCAGGATGAATGTAGAGAATCAGGTGAGATTGGGTTAAGTTCATATTTATAATCAAGGCGGTGAAAATCATGTACTTCTTAAATAAGGCCAAGTAGACACCAATGTGAATCATATAGACAGAATGGATGACCAATTGATATTTCCTGGGCCCACAATTGATATATAATACTATAGTGGATAGCTACCATCTAATCAACTTTTTTTCACCAAAAATCTCGATGATTCTTCTGGTCTTCTGTTCTAAACTTGAGTTTATATTCTTTGCGTCAAAATCTAACACGGATGATTTGGCTACCTTGGTGATATGCACATCCCCATTCTTTACGACAAATTTCCTAGTCCTTCTCAGCTGAAGTAATTACCTTTTCCTTTTCCCTTTCTCGTTCTCTTTCTTTCCTTCTTTGAGGTGATATATCAAGTATTTACAGTCTTTGACATGGGCAGTTGAGTGCAGAATAGACGTTTAGGATTTTGGAAATGGGTCAGCCTGAAATGACTTCTACAACTTATGGACATTTTAACATCACATTAACACTGTTACGGTTGTGAGTGATATTGGCGTGAATTATGCAAACTTATTATGCGTGCAACTGTGGGAGAATGTCACCTGTTTTGTATAGAAAGATATTCTGAGGCTGCAACGCGAAATTGAAGCTTGGGAGATCCCAGTTTCCTTGATATTGCTTTCTTTTGCATTTAAGAAGTGATCGTGATCTATGGAGCAACTTATCCCTTACAAATCTTTCGGTTATATTTGTGTCAGGTTGAGAAGGCTCATATGCAGTATCAAAACCTCTCACTATCATCTGCGTGTGAGGCTGTCCTAGAGATTGGTAATGCTGGCAATGTTTATATGGATGAGCGTGCACCATGGTCTCTTTTCAAGCAAGGGGATGCTGCTGCGGAAGCTGCATCCAAGGTTTGTATTTTTCATCTAAAAACTTGAAGTAAGAAACTATTCTTAAACTGATTTTAGTTTCCAAAAGAACTGAAAAGTATGAACTTGTAACTATACCGAAAGGTGTTTATCTAATGACTAAAGCTACTTTCAGCAACTCCCACGCGAATTTGTTAGTAATGTTAGCACTATTTATGATCTTGGGCAATCCTGTTGTATACTCATATGTAGGATCTAGTGATAATATTGGAAGCTATGCGGATCATTGCTGTTGCATTATCCCCAGTAGCTCCAAGGTTATGTTGGAGAATATACTCTCAGCTTGGCTACTCAGAAGAAGAATACAATGCTGTGACTTGGGTATGCCTCTCTCTCTCTCTCTCTCTGGCTGGGTAACCGCTGATGTTCTACTGACTTGGTTAAATATCTTGCATCGATAGAATGATACAAAATGGGGTGCGCTAAAAGCTGGGCGAGTTATGGCTCAGGCACAACCTGTCTTTGCTAAAATCGAGCCCAAAACTGAAGGGGAGAATGAGGGGGCTGAACCAGCTAAGAAGACCCCAAAAAGCAAAGGAAAGAAGGCTAAGGCTCAAGCTGCTTAAAAGCCTAGTGTTGAAGTTGTGGCTTGTATACTATTGGGAAAATATATTGCAATTGTACATTCAAGCTAAATTGGCTTTTTGATCACTTTTCACATAAATGCTGATTGGTTGAGTTATTATGTATTATTGGTAACGCTTTTGTCCTAGTTTCAAGGTTAGGGGTTTGTAGTTGAGTTATGCATTTCAGAGTAACATTTTTGAAATTACTTTACAGTGTAGCATGGGGGCACCCAAATAGGGAGAACATATTTCCAAAGTAATAAGAGTAACATATTCATGAATAAATTTTGTTCACTTAACACTTCTTTCTTCGCATGATTTCTTGTTGTACGGATTATTAATAAAATTATATTCAAATTATAGCTTGCGAAACACTAATCTCCAAACTACCGTCCACATCAATTACAACATTTTATTACTATAGCAAGTATGAACGGAATTGTAAGGGCGAGAAAAATGCCAGAACCTTGGCGTTTCTATTGAAATAAAAAAGCCTCATGGCGTTCTATTGAAGAATGTATTTTCGCTAGCAAACATGCATGTAAGCAGCAGCAATCAATTGCAACATTTGTCAAATTCCCATGTGTTTTGCCACAAGTTTGTAACATCAACACTACAAGAATTTGAAGAAAAGGAACTATTACAACTTTGAATAACAGAAGAAAAGCTGAAGGAATTCACAGCCTGCTCTGCATCAGAGACTAGAACATTGGTTTTAGTGAGCCTGGAATCAATTTCAGCAAGATGAAGATTCATCACATAGTACAAACCATGCTTCTCTTTACCAATCTCATTAAGTGTCTTGGTGACGCAATCCTGGATGAGGCAAAATTTGGGATATAAACCAACACAGAGATCTGTGATTTACACAAGTTTGCGAATGGCGAAAGAAGATAAAATTTGAAAGATGGAAAGAAGATAACATCATGCAGCACAAGAGAGTTAGAAAGGCAGGCAGTTCCAGTTAGAAAGGCAACCAGGCATGGCATTTTTTTTTTTAGGAAACATAGGAACTTACAGTAAATTACTTAATGAAAAGAGGGTACATTAGGCCGGTTATGCTTTACAAAAGAGGTCAGAGCCTCTAAAGCCAGCAATAACCTAGTAGAACAGGGGGTGAAGAACACAAACTGAAACCCCAAAAGACAGCCATACATCATAATCATAAGGGCACAAAAGACATCATAATCATAAGGGGCACAAAAGACACCAGAACAGAGAGAAGAGATATCCTAGTCAGGGGATAGTCATCACTAAGCAAAAACCAAGAGGGCAAGAGCAAGCAAGCAAATTAGCGGCCATTGGTAGCAGCATCCAGAATGTCACTGTCGTACTCTGCTCGAAGAAATTCTGGTGCATCGCTTCTCTTCCTCATGATGAAATGCTACACTTGCAAGAACATGCGCAACCTTGTTGGCTCCTCTGATGGTATGCATCAGCTCAACAGTCCAGTTCTTTTGAAGGAGACAAGTAATGTCCTTGACCACAGAACCTAACTCGGATTGAACTTGGGTTCCTAACCATGTGAAGAACCTGCAAAGCATCCAGTTCCCTCCAGCTTGGGGATACGCTGAGTCCAGGCAACGAAAAGTCCCTCCCTTGTAGCAAAGAGTTCAGCAGCAGCAGGCGAAGAGGCTGATTTTGCGACTAAAGCCAAATCTCCAAAATTCCCAGTCATTGCGAATAACTCTTCCACAAGTGGCTTCCTTAGTATGTCTGTTAAACCCAGCATCTATGTTAGGCTTGAGAAACCCTCTCTTCGGATGGTTCCACCTATAATAGTGGGGGCTGAAGTGCCCGCATCCCTGTGACCACACTGGAAAGCAAGAAAATTAGTGTTAAAATGAGAATTGACAAGGAAAGAGATATACCTGGGATGAAGGATATTATGAGAGAAAACTCCCCTGTTCCGAGCACACCAAAGACGCGATATAGTAGTACAGTGTGCAGGATGCTTACTTGCTCTTTAGAGAGACAGGATTGCAATGCAAGTGGAAGAGATGTATTTGGGAGACTATGTCAGTCCCCAGACATAGGATTACACTTTGGATGGCAGCCTATAATAGACTTGCGACTGCTGATAATATGAAAAAAAGAGGTCATAACATAGTGAGCAGGTGCATTGTGTTGTTCTGCTGAAGAGGATAGGAACCACTTGTTTTTTGGAGTGCAGTGCTGCAATGGCAAGACATTAATAGACCTCCTATGAAGCTTGATAATGAGCTGCGATGGTATAAATATAGGGTCAGAGGACAAGCTCCCCAGCAAATGATGAGAAGAGCTGCTCTTGCAGCCACTGTGTATGAAATTCGGCTAGAGCGAAACATGAAAACTTCTGAAGGAAAGCAAAGATCCCCAGCTCAGATTTTTCGTAAAATCCAGTTCATGGTTTATGTTAGGAGATACAAGAAGGATGAAGAGGACAAGTTTTGCTAGTTAGAATTCTGTTTCCTCTGTTTTTTTTTTGCTGTGGTTTTTCTCTGTGTACTCATTGTCCTTGCTGACAGTGAGATTGCTTGTAGCTTAGCTTTGCTTTAGTTGTAGGAGACATCACTTTGATGATCTTCCTTTGTATCCTGGATGTTTCAAGGGCCGTACATTGAGGTCCCTTTGGAAAAATGGAATATAAGCTACCTTTTTTCCAAAAAAAAAAAAAGAAAAACATTTCCACTCATAATTCTCATTCAAGTTTGCTTTAAGCCAAGCTTCCTATTCCAAGGAAAAGAAGGAATCTTGATTGATATGGTTAAAATGAACAAAGGCATTGGACCAAATAACCCTGGCTTGATGACGATCCCTAAACATATGGATATGATTTTCGTCCCCATTATTACAAATGTAGCAAGTGGTATTAAAACGATCAATGAATCTGCCCAGATTACAAGCCGTGGGAAGAACACCATGAAAGCAATTCCAAAGCAGCATCATGATTGCTCAAATTTCTGCTGTGTAAAGGTCACCATGTTGTTCTCAGATGTTCCACCACTATAAGATGTTCCACCGCGCATCAACAAAAGCTGCAGCCCTGAAGTTGTTTCCCTTCCCTTTGATGATGATTTTTGAGCTGAATTATAATTGTTGTTACCATTAGCGTTATACCCCTTCTTCTGAGCAAATTGTTTGGCCTTTGTATGCGATGATAGATACCCTATAAGTTTCCAGCATCATCTTTCCTTAGAGTGATCTTTTGTGTTGCAATGAGTACGTACAGAAGTACTCTGACCCACCAGACTGCCTAGCATCATTATAACCGTTACTAGTGTCACTTACTATAATGTTCTACTCTAACAAAATAATTGAATAAAAATACTTTGAAAAAACCATTAACTACCTATAAACAAGTATTCTAGTAACAAATAACAACCGAATAATGTTCTACATATCTTATGATGCAATAAGGTTGAGTGAATTTTCGGCTGGCCAAACATCAAGTACAGAGCCAAATCTATGTTGCCTGTGATGAACTGGATCAAGAGGAGAAATAAAGGCAATAAATTCCAGAAGAATTTCCTAGCAGCTTGTATTAAGTATACAAGATATGGAAAGAGAGTAATGAGGCACTTTGGAATCATACAATCACAAGACCAACACATATCATCAGGATGATCAAGAATGAGATGAAGATTCGAATCAATAGCTGTAGGCCTAAGAAATTCTCAGATGCAAATAGAAACTGGGTGGAAGCTTTATATTTCCAAACTCTGAGATAGCCAAATAATATTCTAACAAATTACAAATCTTTAATTAAGAAAAATACGAAAATAGTAACCTACAAATAAGTAACAAGATTTTTCAATGACAAGGAGCAGCATGACAAGGTGCAGCATGATGAGCAGCAGCAGCAGCACAAACAGCAGCAGCACCAGTATCGCTACCATAAGAATAAGCATAAGGATCATTAAATCTGGAGTTGGCAAATTTGACAGCATCAGGATTTGAGTTAAGGTCTTTAATAATCTTAATCGGATCCAAATTCACAACCCCTGTACGTTTCCCCTTCCGATAGAGATCGAAAGAGAGACGATTTTCTTTTGCTGCTGTAGTAGAATTATTAATATGAACATGATCCTCCATCAAATCCGCGATAGGGACTGTGACGGACCCGACTACCTGGTCGCAAAATAAGCCACCGACGTAGATTCTAACGTGAAGGAAGACGTTGCTGTAGTTGTTTTTTGTATCAGTGATAGGGAAGTAAAGCTTGCCCCTGTCGTCCCACCTTGGGTTGAGGCGTTCGGACGACGACGAAGGCGAATACTGCATCCGTGAGTAGCCTTTTCTGTAAGAACGCGGCATCCCTGACAACCAAGCCTTGGCGTAGAAAAGGGTCCGGATGGAGCAGAAGCAGCAGCTAAGAAAGTTCAACGGTGGCAGTTTTACGATCCGTGCCGACTTTATGTTCACTTCCATCCCTAACTGTGCCGAAGCCGAATTTGAATTTGAAATTCTCTTTAACTGTGTGGAAGCCGAAGCCGAATTTGAATTTCTGTTCACTGCCATCCCTAACTGTGGCGGTGGCGGTGCCGGTGCCGAAGCCGAAGCCGAATTTGAATTTGAATTTATGTTTACTGTGATCCCTAACTGAGGAGTTATACTTATAGAAACATGAGGAGGAGCCTGCTGCTGCTGCTGCTGCTGCGAATTCTTATCGATCGCCATCGCCATCGCCATAGAGATCAAACACAGAGAAGAGAAGAGAAGAGAAGAGAGAGAGGTTTTTAGGAAATCCAATTTACTGGTAATTGTTCTTTTGGGTGTCGTTGATTTAGGTTTGAATTAGTCGTAATATATATGAAGCACAATGGGCCTCGCCCACTAAGGGATTATAATTGGGCCTCGTCGACTGAGTGATTATAATTGGGCCCCGTACGCTCTGCTTGTTTAAACAAAAAAACGGAGGCAAACAAAGATCATTACTAATAAAGAAAATTAGAGCTGATCATTTGCGGGTCTGGGTCAGACATGGGCCGGGCCTTAAAAGAAAAAACTGTCCAACGGGCCAAAATATAGTTACCCTTACCCGCCCATTAGGGCTGAAAGTCGTTGCCCTTAACCGCCCTACTAAACGGGCCGGGCTTGCCCACGGGCCAAAGGGTTTTTAAATTGTTTTTAGAAAATCATATTTGAGTAGCAATTTTTGGGTTATAATAATTAACACTGCTTAAATATATGCAATTACACACTTTCCGCACAAATTACGGGCTGGATAGGTCGGGCTTTTCGGGTCGTCCCGTCCATTATCAACTCTAATGAAAATAGCCTAATAAGTAGCTCTGTTTATTAGTTTTGAGTGATCATATATCGTTGCCACTATTTTGAGTGATTATTATTGTTACTAGTTTTTTGATCATCAATACAAATTATCGCTATTAGTTTTTAGGTCCCCGACATTAGTTTTTGGGTCACTAATGCCAGTTTTTAATACATGATTGGTACCACAATTTAGTTCAACGGTACTAATTTTTGGGTTACCAATACTGGTTTTTGGGTCACAAATACCAAATTTTAATACTCACATGACTAGTACCTCAAATAGTTCAATAATACTAGTTTTTGGATCACCAATACCAATTTTTGGGTCATCATTACTAGGTTTTTAGGCCACCCGTACCAATATTTGATACATGATTAATATTATAATTTAGTTCATCAATACTACTTTTTGAGTCAGCAGTACAATATTTAGGTCATTGGTACTGGTTTTTAGATTACCTAATACTAATTTTTAACATATGATCAATATGTCAATTTAATTCAATAATACTAAAAATTTTGAGTTATTAGTACCAACTAGGTTTATGCCCGTGCACTGCACGGTTTGTAATACATTACTAAATTCTAATTATTATTACATTTTTAACTTTTAAATTAAACATTCAACAAGGCTATTGATTTGGCCATTTATTATAGTTCATAAATCTTCAAAATTTAGATTGTATTTCATATTTTCACATTTAATTTGGTAACAATAAATAATATGAAAGACACAAAATTAATATGAAAACAACAAAATATAGTGCAACAATAAAATGTACATTCAAATCATGGATGCATATTTTTTTTTTTTAATTATACAATCTTTTTATACATAAATATGCATTGCACGGGTTTATATTTTGTACGGCAATTATTTTGTGATTTCGTCATGAATTTTATTTTGAAAATATTAAGTTCCTAATTATACAGATAGACGTTTAAATTTTATTTTTTATTGAAAGAAAATGAAAGCAAATTGGATTATATAATTTACTATTATCTATCAACTATTAATTGCTATGTCTATTTTTTAGTTAACTTTGTAAACAATTATATAAAACCTGTGTGTTACCTGATTAGTGCACTATATTTATACTTTGTGACTTGTTCTTAATATTGATTTTTATTTTTAACTTGTCCTTTTGACATCTTGTTACCTAACTTCTCATCATTTTTTTAAACATCCCGTCATGTATGCATATGTGCACAAATATTCATTATTTATACTACTCAATCAAACCTATTTATGACATATTAAACCCGCAAGATTCAAAGTAACTGGATATGGATAATTGATATTTACAAACTAAAAGAGTATGGGTCCAAAATTAAGTGGCCTATAATTGGGTTTGGGTGGACGTGAACAAAACACTATCAATCTATTGACATCTCTAATACAAAATAGGTCTCATTTTAAAGTACATTTCGCACTCTTTTTAATGGTGTTAAAAAAATAAATTTTTGAAAAGTTGATCAAAAGTTGTAGCTGTGAGATTTATCTGTGAGCTGTAGCTGTGAGATTTTAGCTTCAACTTTTGGGTGAAAGCTTGTTTTGATAGCTTTCACAAAAATAGCTTTTGGGAGCTTTTGACCCCATCCCAAAAGTTAAATCTCCTCAAAAATCTCTTCCATCCAAACAATAATTTTAAGAGTTTTTAATGTCCCAAAAGTTAAGGCTCCTCCCAAAATCTCCCAAAAGCTGCTTGCCAAACACACACTTAATGTGCTTAAGTTTGGAATTACTAAATTCTAACTTATATTAGTCTGCTTAATTTTTTTTTAACTTTTAAATTAAACATTGAAGCAAGCTATTGATTTGTCCATTTTATCAACGTTTAACACTTCAACATTTAGAGTGTATCTTGTATTAATTCACATTTACTTTGGTAAAAAAAAAAATTAGGAAAACAACAAAAATAATATGAAAACAACAAAATACAGTGCAACAATAATCTGCAATCATTTTATGCATAAATATGCGTTGCACAAGTTCATATTAATCATGATTTCATCATGAGATTTATTTGAAAATATACGAAGCAATATAAATTAAGTTCCTAATTATACATAAAGACATTTAAAT
>BSSO01001112.1:0-25837 GCA_030267885.1 Mesembryanthemum crystallinum
GTTCTAGATTTTTTTAGTCCCTTTAGCTTCTTAGAGGGGGTGTTTGGGCGGGAAAAACTTTCACCAGGAGTTGCCACGTCAGCAAGGATGATGTCAGCAACTTCCTGTTTTAGTATAAGAGTTATTATAGATTATTATTATTATTATTATTATTGTGTCCATGTGGTTCAACAAATTAAGACAATTCAATTGAGATTAATTGGAGCTTGTGTTTTTAGGTCGCCCAAAAGATGTTTCTAACTCGTTAAAAATTCATAGGATTGTAAGGGACGGGCTCGGATTTTAGTTCGGATTTTAGTTAGCAAGTTAGGCCAAACAAGCTCAGTAGTCGTTATTTTACCATCAATAGGGAGGGTCACAACACAACACTGATCCAAAATACTGTAGTTTCTGAAGCAGTCTTAGTTCAGGTGTATCGTATTGAGATCAAGAAGGTTTTGCAACTCATTTAATAAGTGGATATCATATCTAAGTTGAGAGAGGAAAGCTTATCAACCTGTTTTGGCCTTATAAAAATAGTAGTAGTACTGTAGAATCCTATACCGCATGCTTGACAACCTTAACTAGAGATTTGTGGTAGAGTACCAGATGTTTGGGGGCCGGAAGATGATGCATTCTTTTAGTTTTTTCAACATGCTGTACTACAAACCCATTCATTGTGGAATAAAACATATTCCCTCCATCCCATTGAAAATACTACAAAGCGTATGTCAACACCCTGTGATCCGGACGGACCGATGACAACAACTATCAGAACCGGGACTAAAATGCAATGTCACACATAAACAGGGGCCCTCTTGATTATCAACTGGTTGTAGCGTTTGCGAAACTTTTTACATTACACAAAACTATGATACAACTAACAGCTCCACTCACTGTGAAGGAACTAAGAAGAAAATGAATAATACACACTGGGTTGCTAAGGAAAAACAGAATTATAGGGGATTCCATAAAATCAAAATCGATCCCCACATCTCAATAACATAATATATATATAGCCTGCATACTCTTCATCTGCAACCTTAACCAAGGAAAAGCCCCCAAAATTCAGCCGAAAGCAAAGCCAAACCGATGTGTCATAATGCTTATAGCCCCCTGCACTTAAGCGAATAAAAATTTGGTCTTAGAGATCCTGTTAAGAAAGCAACAACGATAAGAGAATAAAAAGCAGTGGGACACCGAAAAGTCCCCTCAAAGATTGTGTTATCAAAACACAAAGTTGGTTGTTCGGATGACGAAAGGAAACATAAGAACTACAACTTCCTGGAAAGTAGAAAATTGTGAAGTTGTTTGGTTGGCATAAATGGAGGAAGTGTGGGAAGTAGATACTTCCCCCAAAATAATACTTCCCCCGAAATAAGGGAAGTCACTTACCTAGTCTCCCCTAGGTAAGTGGGATTTCCTACATCAAGTTCAATTTCCTATAGTCAACAAATCAACTTTAGCGACTTCCTAGGAAATCGTAACTTTTTGGGAAGTGCAACTTCTGGAAGTGAACCAAACAACCACGAAGTTTCTGCTTTTGACTTGGTAAGGAGAAACCACAGAGAAGTGGACACAGAGAAGTTGTTAGACAGTGGATTCCTCACCTGGGAGAAGCCGAAGTAAGATAATCCTCCCAGTGTCGCAAACTAATAAAACATGAAAGCACACAATCAAAGCCAACGGCCTGATCCTTAAACAACTTGCGATGAGGAGTTGGATGTCAACAGAGTCCCACGAAACCCTTCTTCAGCCTGTTGCACTTCAACCTTTTGTTCGGAAAGTTCATCTGCAGAAATGCAAGATTAGACCAGATAATCTCATGGATTTCCCAGAATATACATATACTGCACAAGGCTAAATCGAACAAGTACATTTATGCATATTAATTAGAACCTTATGATTAAGCATGAATTTCCAAGTTTTGGGATATAATTCTACACAAATTGAACGCAGCAAAACTGACGACTTATTTCCTGTCCCAGGATATTTGCACGTGTCTCTACCTTTTAAATGACCCGCATAATTTCAGCTGTAAAATAATCAAGTATAACAAGGAACACTGCACTTCGGGCATACAAACCGGATCTGATCCAACCCACCCACCAGAAGCAGGTAGTGCATCAAATGCAAGTCTCCAAAAGGTCAAAAGAGTACATGATTTTGGAATACATGAAAGACACTATACCACACAATCACCCCAATTCCCTTGTTGGCTCCGACCTGGGTAATTTGTGCAACCTTATGCTTACCCCTATAATCACACACAGTTTCCCATTATGACTCTTGACTGACTGCCTGCTACTTCACAAATCACAACAAAAGGAAGCATCGCCAACAGCGACGTTTTCAGCTCCATTGGAAATGTTAAGAAAATAGAAGCAATACAATCCTAAAAAGGAAAGTTTGCTTTGCGCCAATTGGATGCCAACCTTTTCAAAATGACTACTGAAATATAGAAAAATGGAGTTATGCCTAGAAGGATGAACGATGACAAAAGTCAGGTTTACTGGTGACTATCCAATAATTTCCCCCATCTCATCCCACCTTGGAATCAAGATTCAAGACACATCCAGGTAGCTCCAAATATCTTTACGTTGATTCAAGTGGTTAACATACATGGAATTTAGCAGAATGTCAGATATATTTTTGAAGAAAAAAAACAGTCGATTATTCATATTCTTGGCTCTGAGGAATGTATACAGCTTATCAGATACTTGGGAGTACATCAAGCTCCGGAAAGCTTAGGATCTCAGATTATGGAAGATAGCAGGCAGAGCTAGACCTTCGACAGCTAGGAGGCTTTTCATGAACTAAGGTCAGTGGGCTCTGACTGATTCTAGTAAGAAACGTGTGGTTGTTTGGCAAACTTGCTCCTTGCCAAGAGAGGAAGGACGGTTAAGCTTCGAAATGTTATTGGCCTGTAACACTTTAATGGCTCGACATGCTTATGATCTGGCAACTGATCGGCCTTCCCCTATTTGAAGTATAAATGGCAAACCATAAACTGCTAATAAGGAGATCTATGTGATCTGTTCTTCTAAGCAGGGTGACGTATGGTGTTGGCCTGTTGGGACATGATATTGAAGGTTAGGACCAAACTTTCTTTTACATAAGAAAAACATCTATGGAGACTGATAATGTTATTATAGCCTAGAGCCTAGAGGACAAGAAATCCTCAGAGAATTGTAAAATCACAAGTAACCCACCCCAGTTCACGCTAGATCTCAGCAAGTGACACAGTCCCACAGCGAAGACAAATACAGCATCCTAGCCCACAAAAGCGCCCACAATGGAACACCCAGAAGATACGATAATTACACCCCAACCACAAACACTTACAAGAGTCATAAATGTGCGACGGTAAAGTAGCTTATTCTCCTTTCCCCTCCCAACTCCAGCATGCCTAGTCAGCTAATGTTGTGTAATAGTAGCATGGCAAGCCCAAACTTCCAGGTAACTATAAAACACTTCCACCAGTGACTAAGCTAAGTAACAGACAGTACAAGAACAAATGTACAAAAGACTCACTACTCCAGAGGCACTTCACACAAACATTTAGGCAAAGGGTCCAACCAGGCTTCCTCCGCTGCAACATGTCATTAGACTTTACCTTGGCGAGCACCATGGTCCAAACAAAAGCCCGGACCTTAAAGGAAACCTTTAGCCTTTCCCATATCGAGCTAGAAACAAGGAATGCAGGATAATGTGAAGGCCGGCTTAGGTGATAGAGAAAGGATTTGCAAGAGAAGACTTCCGAGAGATCCCCAACCCAAATCCAAAATTCTGATTTCGAGAGTCATTAGAATTCATAATATGAATGATATTCTGTACACTGAGGAGAGAAACGAGTTCCCTCAGTTCCCACTCTTGAGGATTTCTCCTAAGATGGAGATCCCAAAGGCCATTGGAAGACCACAAAGCTGGCTGGCACCACCATTTGGCCTTTGCTGACCAAATGGTGGTCAATCAAAGGGCTGACCTACGTCACTTTTTTGTTTCACATTATTGCAATATATATATTGCAATAAGAGAACCATATTCATCATCGAGGTCACGAAAGTTAATTTCTTTGCTGTGAAAGTTTTAGAACATAGATCATCAAATAATAAGACAATGACATTGACAAAATCCAACAACTTAATCATTTTCATGTACCCACAAGATAATATAAAGCAAACAGCTCAATTACAACTTTCATAGTGATGATTGATCAGCATAGTGCCATTACCAGCTATGTCACGGTGTTCATGGATCTCTGAATCAGTCACCCATAGCAAATCTCCAGGGAATATATTGAAATCGGCCAGAGTATCAATTTCCCCTTCAATCACCTTAGATCCTTTGTGAAGAATTTGATTTTCTTTAACAACCTGCAAATATTAGCCTTTGATTATCAGTACCCTCAGGACATAGTCAGACACATTGCTTGTACAGAGAGTTTTTTTTAGATAAGAAAAAATTGTATTAAAGAAAGAGAACAAGAAGTCCTCTCAAAAGTTACAGAGAGTACATTGCATCATCTCACATAGACCAGCAACATCTGCCACCAACCTTAGCTATCACTTAACCACAATTAAAAAAAGTTTCCAAGAAAACAGGGTGATAACAGAATCATGATTTCAAGTGCAAAATAGAGAAATTTCAGATAAGAAAATCATAAGAAAATTCCATTGCACCAGAAGTTAGTAATTCTTAGATAAAAATGTAGCTCTTCAGATCAACTTCTTTTGGATAATTCAAATCATACAACTTGGAACACCTCCAATATGCCAAAATTTTATCAATGCTTAGATAGCAACACAGCTTTTCTAATTCCTACTTTTTTAGTTATTTGAAAATAGAATAAGCCTTCCATCACAATCACAATACAGCTCGTGGTTGGCCAACCGTGATAGGATAGCTACATCCTACCGCTAATTCAATTTGAAAGATGTATAACACAATTTTAACCATAGAATTTAAATTTAAATTCCAAAAATGCAGAAGTTCCACTCTGTCATATGTCATCACAATTATATTTCAAGAAAAAAATTTGCCTTCAAAATATGCGGACAAGGTACTGCCATAACTAGCTAACTATTCTGTTACAACTTTAATTTACTTCATCAGAAAAAGATCAATCAATATATTTTTTTCTTACTACATCAAGCCAAGGCCAATCAATATCCAGCGGATGGCACCAAACAACTTAACACCAATTTGTAATTTCAAGCACTGGGCCCTCATTTCCTTGTTGAACCATTTCATTAACTCAGACTACAGAAATATTACCAGTGAAGCGGTCTCAATTTACTTTACAGTATTAAATGCATTAATGCTCGTTGGGAGCTTCTAACATCTCTCTCAATGTTTTGCTTCCATGAGAATGTACAGCCACGTTGGGAAAAAAAATTCATTTGTTGACCAAAATAGGACATAAATCGCTTCCATCTTCAGTTCTCTGACAATACTTTCATCTCAGCTAATCAACTCATCTCTAACCTTAGATAGTTCTTTAGAGCTCTCACGGACACCTCCACGAGGTGACTTATCCCGTGTCGGATACCAGGACACGACACGACACTCCCGGACACGCCTAGGACACGTATGGGACACGTGTCCAAATCGACCGGTAAACGGAAACCTTAAGACCACGGGACACGGGGGGACACCTTAGGACACCGCACGGGACACCTCACGGGACACTCTTAGCTTTTTCTGGGTTAAAAAAACAAAATTCAAAACCCCATTTTCTGGTTAAAAAATAAAAAAAAAGATTGAAATAAACATTCAAAACCCCTAAAACTTCCTACAACATTTCTCTATTCTCTCTCATCTTACCAGTCCACCACTTCTCTCTCTCCACCCTTCTCTCACCAATCGCTGCTCGCCGTCTACCTCTGACCGCCGCTCGCCGTCGACAACAAACCGCCGCTCTCCGTCGACATCTGATCGCTGCTCGCCACTCCTCTTTCTTTCACAATCACTGGCTGCTTGGCTCACTACTCCCTTGCTTAGTCATAACCCACTTTTTCCATTCCCACTCTCTCTTCCGTGATTTTGTTTCTATTTTTTTATTTGAGTTAAAATGAGTAAGTACTAGATGAATAAAAATTTGAAAATTCTGAAATGATTAAATATTAAAAACTAATTATTATTATTTTTCTCAGCCGTGTCCCCGTGTCCTCTACTTTTGGGGATTGCCGCTTCCCGGTGTCCGTGTCGTGTCCGTGTCCGTATCCGTATCCGTTTCCGTGCAACATAAGCAGTTCATCCTCAAACTTAACTCATAAAAGAAATCCTCATAAAGAAATCCTATTGCACCATGAAGACAGGCAGAAATGATTTAAAAAATAAATAAATAAAAATAAAAAGTTATCAGATTCTCAAACACTAACATGAGAACAGTTACACCATGCTTCCTTAGAAGCCTGCTCGATTATAGGCTAAGTCACTCACTGTCATTTTTTGACAGAGCCAGCAATTTCTTATTCTGCACAAGTTGCCATTAAGTTCACTGCATTGTAAGCATTTCCTTCTCAAAAAAATCAAACACTTAAACCCCCCACAGCAAAATTTCAGCCAAACTTCCCTCCAAAAAAAAAAAAAAAATGAAACACAAAGAGGGGTTCACACACACATTGTAACTTTCTGTAACAAGGGTGCACAAACAGAAAAATGAAATAAAATAAAAAAGCATAACACCACTTTCGTCTCCTAACATCCAGAAAGCACTGATTCTTGCTAGTACCGATGAATTTTGTGGAGGCATCAAATTGCAGAACAGACTTCAAGTGCAAGGATCTTCATTATCATATTCAGTTATGTACATGGATGACTGATAATGCAGCATGTTGAATGTCAATGTAAAGTTTTACTACAGCAATATAACAAGAGAAAGCTCTGATTACATGGACACCTCATGAGCAACCACAGTACCGCAGAGCATAGAATATCAGAAAAGTATATATTTTCAATGAAGTAAACAAGAATAACATACAATATTAAACATTCATTTTAATAGAAAAAGTATATATAGATCAGATAAAATGAAGGCCAAAAATCATTCCATTTATCCCAATAAAGATGATAAAGGAACATCAGAAAACATGCAACCTACCCCAAAGGACTCCCAGATCATCATTTTCAACTGGTAAATTGTCGTTGATCCAGACACCTTCAAAATCTTAGAATTTCCGAAAGTAGTCTTTCTAGATCGCTTTGAGGTTCGACGATCAGGTTCGCAATTGTTTCCAGAAGCTTCTAGAATTGATTTTGGAACTTCCTTGCCACGTACAAAGCAAACACATATATCCTCGTTGCAATAATTAAGCTTCTGCATCAACTTGCAGCTTTCTCTTTCTCCAATGCATTCCTCGCATATCTTAGAAGAATGCAAACTAATAGTTAAAACACTCAAGCTAGATGTAGTTTCTAAGAGATTGTGTTCAACAAACAATAGGATAGATACACGGAAGCAAGTTTGTAGATAAGATAATGTCAATAAAAATTTGAAAAATTGCAAGCTTAGATGACCAAAAACCCCTCCAAAAGGAAAAAAACAGCTACGTTCATAATATGCAAATAACTGACAGGCAGGCGAAAACACTAATAGACGTGTTGCTACCTGCAGTAACTGAGCATTCTATAAGAAGCTGCGAACCCCAGATATGTGCAAATTACAATGACCTACTTCTCATACAAATCAAATTTGTATCCAGTTCAAAATTGCACCTTCATAAGTAGTTTGAAATTTAGTGTCAAAAGTAGCATAAATTCTCCATCTCAAAATAACCATCACTTACGTTTTTTGATGCCAAAGTTTGACCGTTAATATTTCTCAATATATATAATTAAAACTTTAAAACTGATGTTTTGTGATAAATACAATGATGTGATAGTTCATATTGTGAATCTACAAATTAGTGACCAAAGATTGACTTGAATAGCGAAAATGGAAATTATTTTGAGGGAGAATCAAACATGCAACACTTGAGGGATAATCAATGAAAAAACAAAGATGCACACATCACCTATCAAACAATGAAATATGTCTAAGATTAGTCCCTTCAATATAATAATCATTTCTGCTTCAGGTAAACAACAAAAATCTAGATATTGGGGACAACGATGGTTATGCATACAGATAAGCAAAGACCTCTCTCCACCCCTTGCCCCCCCGGGCAGGGCTGATGTATGGCTTACAGCATAAAGGTCACTGGAAGACTCTCAGCATGAAAAAGCATAAAAGTATCTACAAGAAAGTGCAGAAAATACCTCAGGAGAAGTCTTGATAAGAAGCTCTTTAGACTCAAGTTCATTATTTACATCATTTATTTGATCATCAGTAATTGGCATATCTTGGCAAGATCCAACCACATTACTCTCCGCTGGGTTCCTGAATTCAATTTCAGCAAGTATGCCTCTGTCTTGAATACCACCCCATTCTTCACAAAAATATTTCCAATCACTTTCACTTATAATCGTCAAGCCATCTGTCTGAAATTGAAAAAACAGACAGGAGATAAATGAAAACTTAGTGAATGAAACAGTGGTACATGGCATGCACTTTAAAAGGGCGTGAATCTAGTTCTACATAAATTAACGTCTCAAATACTTACAGCAGAAGTCTTCTGCAAAATCGCCGCACGTTTGCACATCAAGCCAAGAGGCCTCTCTAGCAATCGAGAATGCTGAACAGGAATAGGAAGTAGCACCATTAGAATATTAAACATACAGACGTACAGAAACCTAGGACCACTAAACTATACCTGAACAACCATAGATCATCTTTTACACCACTCCAACCCTTCAAGTTCTTTTTTCTTTTCTTTTTTTTCTTTCTTTATTATGGGTGCAGAATCTTAAGTGATTTAGTAGCAGCATTTCCAGGAATTTGTTTCTTAGATTTACAAAGCAATTTGCATGCTGCTATGTACTCAAACTCAACCAAACATCACAAGCAGTAAGACAATTTTATGATACTTGCAGTAGGAAAATGGTTATGAGGCACATCACAGTGGCTGCTAAAGTTGCACTCACATTTTGACATATAAGCGAGCTTATAACACCACCCAGCGTCTCCGGCTCTATATATGAAGTAATATTCTTGCCACTTGCATTTATATAACTTCTCCATTTTGACAGCCAAGAAGATGGCAACAAATAGTACTTGCAATTTAAGGAAAGGGGAATACTCTTTCCAAGAGCCAATTTCTCGTGGTTCTGGCGCTGTCTCAACTTGACTGCTCTGCACCATGAAGATTAAGTCAATAATCTGCAAACGCATTTTACTACAGAGAAATATATTAAAACTAGAGTCTGAACCACGATTACGGGACTTTGCCCTCAATGCCAATGGTCATCAGCGCTAGGGCTGTTCAAAAATAACCAGATGGGAATTATCTGGTCCAAGTATCCGACATATCAGATTCCAAAACCAGACATCCAGTCAGGGGAAAAATCAAATTTCTGGATTACATAGAAAATTCTGAATCTCAAATATCAGAAATATCCAACATAAATAAAAGAAAATCTTTACTTCACATCTCAATTGTTAAATTAGTGGTTAGAAGTGATATGTTGCATGATAGAGATAGGGTCAAATATGATTGGCAATGGGAACACCACTACCAACTTCAACTTTACCCCTCAATGTTTCTATTCTCTTTTTACTTCTGGAATAACTATGATTATTTCTGGCAAATTTGAATATGCAACTTTATCTTTCTTTTTTTTTTTTTGATGGGGAATAGGCAACTTTATCTCATTGTCTGAAAAAGTGATCAAAACATGAAATAAGTGACAAAGCTCAATACTAGATTTTAAAAAAAAAAAAAAAAATGGTGAGTACTTTTAAATAAAAAAAAAAGGAAAAAAAAAAAAAAAAAAAAAAAAAAAAAAAACAATTTGCTTGAACAATCCTAATCAGCACCATCTGCCAGGTGCCCCTGGGTTTTATCCTGAACAAGGATTATGGTATGGTCAATGGGCCAGCGTTCATGCCATGTCCCAGGAGGCTTTCCTCACAGCAGGGACGGGATGGACGTGGGGGCCCATACTAAACTGCCTGGCACATATCCAGCCAAGACGAGCAGGGACAGTCTGAGATGGACTAGTCTTGGTGGGGACAACTTACCCAACACAAATATAAATAAATATAAATGAATATATGACCAAACCACCTTAGTGAATCCTCCCAGGATGCCACTTCAGTAAGCTCCATACTACACTGAGCACATGTCTCTGCATCTGATGCAAAAGTTGAGCAGCCTAACTGGTCATCTGGTTTGACAAGATTAGAATTTTCATGCAGGAAAAGCCAGAGGTTCTCAGGAATCAACAGTCGCTTAGCACCAGTAGCTTGCTCAGGCATGAGTTGCCCATGAGGGCACCTTATAGAAGCTGTAGGTCCTGTATCAGCTTCACTGGGATAATCGGTAATTTTTCTGCGTAACCACTGCTGCAACCTATGACAAAGCCCTAATTACATTGATAGTATCCATAGGACACAAGAAACACAGGTACAGACTTCTATAGAAAGAAATAAAACATGAATGTTTTTTAGAGAGAGAAAGTATATATATATTAATGAGAAACAGTTGTACAAAAGGAGAGGATAAGATTTCCACTCCAAAGTAACAGTTACAACTACAAAGAAATAAAACATAAATGTAGAATGCTGACAAACATGAAATCTGAAAGGACACCAATTAAAATGGTGGGACAGTACAAAGAAGTATAGTGTTGATCAGGTTTTCTTCCCCTTCGACAAGGGGTTCACAAAATAAAGGCATTGTATAGCTGGAAAAATGTTTGAAGAAAGGACTAATCACTGCCAGTTTTGTTCAGTGACACAGAAAGAAGTTGAGTGAAAGAAAAATGACATGAAAGTTGCAACATCAATAAAGACCAATTAATGAATGACGAAGGACAGGAGAAAGCAAAAGCGAATCCAACATACCAGGTTCTGGAGATGAAGTAAAGTTTACCATCCAGATCCTTCCCTGCAAGTGCAGCCTCAGCGAGCTCCTTCATCAACACCCTTCTATCTCTGTAGCTATCGGCAGTAACAGTAGCGCGTGCAGAATCAATTAAGCAATCAATGCAATAGTCATCCTTGCCCAGACACGGACCTCCATTGTACTGTGTTTAAAGAATTGTAAGAAGACCATAAAAGTTACAGAAGCAACTGCTAATAGTGGTTCAAATCATATCTAGGACAAGATAACAGCACAACTAGACCCCCATGGTACAAGGCGCAGGTAAACACTTCCAGTTTGCTTATCATAACGAATATAAACTGAATCCTAGCCACGAGCTAAAAGCAGACTACACCCCAGTTGCAATCAATTATATTAAGCTTTATTACTTAAACCCTCATTTCACCTCCAGTACCCTTGTTAGATACTCGATACTGTGACGATATGGACACCTAGTATTTCATTGTAGGCCAAAACCGTGCAGAAGATTGAAAAGAGGCCAGTTTCAACACCTGGAAACCTAACCAGGTTGGTGATTTGCAAGTTGCAACAGACTCTTGAGTAAAATTGATTCAAGTAACTGAACTTAATTTTATATTCAGCCATTGCCAAGACAGAAAGGATACCTTTAGATTAAGGATAATCAGCAATACAGCCTGAGAGGACAAGGGGTCTCTACTTGTCCATTATTATACATTTACAAATCAGCCCAATGTCACTGAACCTGTGGAACAATATAACTCTGAAACCACCCTTATGCCTCAACCCACAAAGAACCTAAGTAGTTAACCTCATCCCACAACATGTCACTGTCAGTGGACAAGGAAGTCTCAAAAGAAACCACCCATGCAATAATTTCCAGCCAAATGCACCATAAAACTGCGAAAATAACATTACACCCAAAGCAGCTTCTTTCCCTGCCTCCTCCCAAAACCCATAAACCACACCTGCAAGAACTCCACAACAGTAGTTGAACATGCCACAACTCCCCAACGACATCTAACAACCTACTCCAAAACCTCCATGCTATACAGCACCTCAAGAAGACATGTGATGCAGACTCACTACTAACCCGACAAAGCGCACAAACATCAGGTGATAAAGCTAGACCTAGCCTCTACCTCCTGCCCAATTATAACTCCCCCTAGACTTCACCAACTAAATAAGCTAGAAACAGAAAGATTAAAGATCCAGCAAAAAAGTTATGTACATGGCCCACCCCGAAAAAGAAAATACAAAACAGTAAGACAAATAATAATTTCTGAAATCACAAAAGAGTACCTTAGAACATAACAGGGCCCAAGCTTTAGCTGACATACGCTTCATAAAGATAACCTTTGACACTGGCACTTTCCCATGCATGCACTGAATGCTGGTGTTGTCGATGGCGCTGCAGCCAACAATAAAGTCAATCAGATAAGTTGGAGAATATCTCCATTGAAACTCAACCATCACAACCACCAAAAGCAATAATAAATCAAGCACAAGAATCTGTAGTGGGAGTCTTGTAATCTATTGACCAGCTCNTCATTGTCATACAGAGGGCCTCACTATTCGCCATTGCGTGAAGCTGTCTCCCTCCCCTCAAAAAAAAAAAAAAAATGCCATTAGATCTTTCTCAACAAAGTAATATAATCAGAGTCGAGTAAGAACATTACAAGGTATTGCATTAGAGGAAAGGGGAAACTATAATAAGGTACAAAGCATGATCTTGTCCTTATCATGGGTGCAGGCCGTATATAGGTACTTTCTCTAGCTGTCTTCTCACAAAATTTACTGACATTACCAATCTCTTTTGGCTAAATCACTTTTCTTGCAATAATTTCACTGGACTTCTGAAGTCAATCAAATTTCAATACCCATGATCATCATATACAAGAGTCCTGAATATTTTAATCACCACCTAAACCCCTTGTTAATCAGTAACATGCCATTTGCTTGATCCTCAATGATTTTACACAGCCAGCAACAGTGAAGAATCATCCCTCACTAACCTTTCGTTTGTATCAAATTCATCACCAAAGGGGTTTATCCCACCAAATGCTCTAGGAGTGTGTCTTAGAAATCTCAATCATATACATAGATATAAAAAAGAAAACTGTATTACCTTAAATGAATAGCTTATAGATAAGCATAATAATGAGAAGGATTGATTTGTATTTAAACAAATCCCAACAGACTATATTCCATCTTTCCCTTCTGTAAAAGACTTAAGTGGTTACGAGATCCTGCCTGCTTTTTTTTTCTTATAAGAATCTTCACTATAGGTCTTTTTAATATATATACCACAGTCAAGCCAAAATGTGAAATGAAAGTTTACATCTCTTGCTGGAAATAGTTAAAAACCTACAATCCCTCAAAAATGTTAAAAGATCATTAACAGATTATGTATATGCAAAACTTCCAACGGATAGCTCATATGTGAAGTGTCAAACATATACAAATAAATGGTCCTAGTAGTAACAGTCCTGTGTAGATTTTATTAAAAAAATAAAATAAAAATAAAAACTAATGTATACTTACGGAGGAGTCACATTGTCAGCCCATTGGCGAAGCCAGTCAACTGAAACCCAGAAATATGGTTCCTCGAGGGAAAGAACAGGAGCTTCAGAAAGAACAGATCGAACTTCCTGTTTTCTTTCTGTGATGGTGTTCATCTCTCTTTCTTTTCTGGAAGTGTACTTCTCACATGCATCAACATAAGATTCATTCAGTGCATTTATTTCTTCAGCAAGATGAGATGGAAGGGAAACATCAGAGTTCACTGTAACAGTAGCAGCATCAACTTTATCGTAGTTAGCATTGCACACTGATCTCCCATTCTGATCATTCTTTCTATATCTAAGAGTATACATCAGCATGTATGCATCACTTGATGAATAAGTCTCCACATGACCATTTACACTGGAAGACTGATGCTGGTCAACATTAACATGATTTTCATCTGAAACGGAGTTCTTTACTTCTGTACTAGATTTATTAACATCTGCATCACCATTAGCTTTAGAGACAGAGCACGATGACCCTTCTCCAAAGGGATGACGACCTAAATTTGAAACATGTTCATCATCGAACTCCCACCATTGCCCACTGATTTCATTCTTGATATGAGCAACGTAGTGGCCACTGTTCACAGCAGTTCCCTTATGAACCAGTACGGCAGATAAGCCATATACCAAAGTCGGTGAAGAGGGTTCTGACAGCCTTGGCCCCATATCCAGCTCTTCAGGAAAAGAAAATGCAGAAGTGATTTTCTTCTTTGTTGTCGTCTAGACAAGTAAGGCAGAATCATCAATAGACGCAATAAAACATTACACTAGAAAAAATTAACATAGCACTCAGAGAAAACCGTTTGCGTCTACATGCCCACAAGTATAACCAATAAAGCCATAGCACAAAATTCTAGTGATAGTTCGAATTGCAGCAGTCAAAAGCAGAAATGCATTCACTCATAACTAGGGGTATTCTCAGTTTATGAATAAACAACAGAAAGAATGCTTAACCATAATAATCTCAAATTGAATAGATTAGTGATAATTAATAGGGGGCAGGGAATTAGGTATTAGTTTTTAAGGTTGCCGATACGCGAAATCCTGATACGTCAAAGGGTGTACGATGCAGCCTTTACATGACCGACACAGTCAGTAAAAGGCCAATACAGCCGGTTGGCACATCAATATATGGCCAATACCAAAAAGCACCCAGCGACGACTGAGACCCAATACACACAACCCATATCAGTCCATTTCTGTGATGTTGCAACCATTACCTCAATCACGACCAATACTGCAATTTTAAACCCTAACATGCATAAAATGGGGATAAAGAAGCAAAAGAAAACTGACGGGTAGACTCTACAGAATCTTATTAGAAACCCAATGGAAGGAGATGAGCTCCACAATAAACATAAAGCCCCCTCCTAAAACCAAGAGCATCCTTTAGCCCAAAAATGATTTCTCGTACAAAAAGAGGCAAAACATGGAAAATGATTCTGGATAGTTCCCAAACATGTTGCTGCCCCCTAAAGAACGCGAACATTCACTCAATATTCTCTTGGATTACTACTACTAAAATAGATTTCCAACGCAGATTTCATTCCAGTCTGTAGTAACTTCCTTAAGATCTGTTATCCATAAAATTGGTTAATGTCCATAGAGATCCAACTTTTTCAACAACAAAAGAAATACTAGACAAAACCACCAAAGATCAATATAACCATATTTATATCTTGTATTAGAACAAATCATTTGTTGTTATGTCATGATAGATGATACTGGATCTGAAAACAGTGAACTAGTGGAACTTCAGAATCCCCCTTTGAGAGATGTGCAATGGATGGATATACAAATACAATGAATGAGTCAACCATGTAAAACCTGTTGAACATTTAGGGTTTCAATATTCAGCATTGTTTTTGTCCTCTTTCATCTTTAGGGAGTGTTCCTTTTCGATTGACATTTGACAATTAGATCAACCAAGTTAACCCACGTCAATAAAATTTCAAAATTATAAAGTTTGAGCTCGTCTTGGACTCATAGACCTCAAGAACACCAATAAACTCCAGGTAGGCTCAGGTCTAGTTGACAGATTTAGATCTTTAGAACCCTATATAAGTAACAACTATAGAGCTCAGAGACATGGTATAAGAGAGTGCTTGCAGCTTGCATGTTTCAAAAATAAAATATAGATATAGGGGAAAAAAAAATCAATGGTATCAAAATCACTACTTTCCCGATACCTTTTGGAGGAAGACACAACGCTTAAGCTGGAAATTCAACACAGGAGGCAGCGTGCGCAGCTTAATACTACGGGTAGCATCAACTCTTGTCCCACATGACTCGCAATAATACTGATTATCTCCTTCAAGTTTCTCCTCGCTGAGGTAGTCGTTTAAACTGTCATCTAAACTTTTTAAACCCTTCACATTCAATTCCAGCTCATAAAAATCCTCTACATTTGAAGAAGCTTCAGAAGTTTGCCCACATTTTGAACATCTACAAGTAAAAGATATAGTAATATCACAACAATATAGTTCACTACAAGAAAGTGAAACATAGGATCGGCAGTTTTGCTTTGAAGAGAAGTTGAATACGATACACTTTGTAGTTTGAACACATATGATGGAGGAAAGGAACAAGGTAGAAGATAATTAAATAAGCACCAGAAAGCAAGAATTAAGATATGGAGACAAGAGGCAGTAATACCCACAAGATCCTTTATGGTTATTAGCCTATAAACACTGATCATACACAGGGCCTTGCAAACTTGTCTCCAGAAGGAAAGGAGCTATTTTTCTGGTTAGTAGTGTGGTTGAGCTGTTGTGGTGGGAGCAAGATGACTGGCAGTACATGTGTGCATGCAAGGGAGGGTACAATATTCCATTGTCAATCTCAAAGAGGACAATTAGGTCTAAAGTGCCTAGCCAAAAGCTAGTATTGTGGGATGCTTAACGGAATCTAGTTAAACCATTACTCAATGCTACTACATAATCACTTTAAAAGTTCTTTGTCTTCTATCATCTATAATATTCACATTAGCAATGTCATATGACCCTTCGCAGATGTCGAAACTCTAGGTGCTCAGAAGACCAAGGTTCTAGTGTCAATTCCAAGTCATAGCACTGCACTACCTCCTTCCCTTTCTACACGATCAACAAAGTGTTATGCTTGACTACAATCTAGAAAATTGCCCAAGATATCATCACTGTAACTTAAAAAAAATTCACTCCCACTACAAGATAAGCCTCCAAAGCGTAATTGCAAACATTGAACTTTCTTTTCAATTTTCTGAAAGAACAAACCTCCAAGATTGTGGCCAAACAAAGACATAATTCAAAAACCACACTACTAAAAATATATTGCATACCCAGGGTACAAGCCAGTGTCTGCACTAATTTGACTAATTGAACCTAGCATCCTATATACCAAGAACAGCCTTCTAGAGATGTTTTTACAATCAGAGGGGCATTGACCATATTGATCAAGAGACTAGACCAAATCTCACAAGTATATATAGCCATACCTGGTTACATGTGACATGCTTCCTCGAAAGAGATCTTGAACAATTGTCTTTACTTTAGGAACCCCAGAATGGCTCAGGCATCGTTCAAGCAAGGACAGTAGCAAAGTAAGAAACTCATGGCTATCCTGCTGAACACCATTATCCAACTCAAGAGCCTTTATAAAGGGCGCAGAGTCGATAAAAGCCATTTTGCTGCCATGCAGCTGTGCAAAGAGACGTGCCAGTTGATCCAACACAGGCTGCTGCTTTAAAACATCAGGCTCAACCGAAAAAATACCCTCGCGAAAAGCCCTGTTCATGTACAGAAACTGAAGTATGCTGTTGGCATAGCATGTAGCACCCAAATTCGTCAAACCCGCCGGGGAATCATCAGAAGGTCTTAAGTCCCTAGTTGGATCAGGACCCAATGCACTAATTACATCTGCAGTCTTTTGCCATAACCCAGTTTTACGACTCCCATTAGGCGGTGGAACGAGCCCACAGAAGCAATTGGGGTTATCCTTTGTATTAACACGACATCCTTGGCATAAAGTCTTCTTAACATTATAAAGCAGTGCTAAATCATCATCCTCTACTTGTCCCGTTGTATGGATTCTCCTATATATATAGTAACGTTTGCAAGCAATTAAGAAACCTTCCAAGTACTACCATAACTGGAAAACATTGACAAACTCAAAAATTTACTCTCATAAGCTAAAAAAACTAATCTTTACCTCAAGATTTCAGTTTTGGCATCAATTTCATCCTCTGGTCTATTCCGCTTGTTCTTGTTACGAGTACTTGGCCGGCTCATTGTGACCCACAATGAGCGACCCAAAAACTGCAAAAACCCAATTCCGAACTAGGTCAATTCACGCAGTAACAAATCAAAATTCAGACATTGTACACCAAATTCAAAGCCGCAAAAAACCATAATTGAACCTGGAAAATCTAGGGTTTTGAAATCCAAACCTCAATTTGCTGAAAAGGGGTTTTGCTAGTCTATCAGAGATGAATCGAATGGTGAACTCGCTAATTGACAGCCACTGGAGACAATTACAGGAAAGAGAGAGAAAGGAGAATTAGTGGCTGAGTTGCATTGAGAGAAAGAAGAGAGAAAAAGAAGAGAGAGAGAGAGAGAGAGTACCTGAAGAAGATGAAGAGTGTCTTCTCCGGCGAGACAAAAGGTGTAATTTGGCAGTCCAAGCTCCAGGGGGCTTTTGTTTCATCTTTTTTTGATTTATTTCCCCTTTTATTTATTTATTTTATGTACTTTGAATCCAACAACAAATTGGATGAGGATGGATGTTTCGTATTCTGGGCTCTATCTCATTTTCTGCATTTACGCACCCTCGGCTCGATATCTAAAAAATACGGTACATATTTTAAATCTACATTTATCAAAATTTTGCCATAGGTATTATAATATAACGGTGATTAAAACTCTTACTCGTTAAAAATTACAATAATAATTTTTGGATTAAGTGTATGAGAGGAAAGTAGAGTGTTTGAGCAGCTTGGATTTCTTTTCTTGCAAGACTAAGGGTTATGTTTTTTGGATGTGGAGGATTATTTTAACATGCATAAATCTCGTGAATAAATATTTAAGATGGAAAATATAAAATGGCAAACTTATTAAATTTTCGATCGATGTCTGGTGTAACAATATTCAAATAATTAACAAGTCAGTGATAGCGGAGGAGTTCTTAAAAGAAATTAAGTATTTGTGAATTTAATGTCGTTGAAGGGAGTGGAATGACAATTTTATCATAAAGTTCTTCCTTTAGGAGATAATATACGACTTGGAGAGATCGACTTTGATAATGAGGGTCCTCTTTGTCAAGAAGAAAAATGAAAGCATGAATCATCTATTTGGATCGTCGCGCACCTATACTAAGCCTATTTGGGATATAGCTAGAATGACGGGATAGGTGCCTGAATGTTCATGACCCTAGAGATGATGTGATCTCATTGCTTCGTAAGCTTCACAGTGATTACAATTCCAAGCTCAAGATTGTGGTAAAGTGTGCTTACCTTATTTGGAGTTTATAGAAATGAAGTAATATCATAATCAATGACTATTTCAATCCTATGAAACGATCATTAGGGCACGAGTTAGTTTTAAAGAATGGAGGATTCGGAAATTCCAATACCCTTTTTCATCACAAAAGCAGTGATTGGCCATCTTCCTTGTCCCCCTTATCTCAAAATCTACAAGTCAATCATGTTTTCCTTCAACTCCCAACTATTATCAAACTAACTTTGATGGAGCTTTCAAAAATAAGCAAGCCTTGCCAGGGTACATCATTTGCAATGGAGAAGAAGAAGCCCTTACAATTGAAGCATCAAATTCGGGTATTACTTAAATCGTAGCAGTAGAGGCTACGATTCTTTACAATAGAGTATTCAAAGCTTTGGAATTAGGTAACTATTATATCCATATAGCATTCTTACGGTCATTCATGCGATCAATGACAAAATCATCATACCATGAAGAATACGAAACTTGTTATAAGTAAGGAAAATTTTCAAAAAGGGTACCTGAGGTTTAAGGTAACAGTAAAAAGGGTGCCTCACATTTAACTATTTCCATTTAGGGTACCCAACATTTAAATTAATTTTCATTTAGGGTACGATTGTTGATGCCATGAAAAATTCTGTTGGAACTGTGAGTCAGAGTTTCTTTAATGGTTTTGACACTCACACAATATTTGCTTGGAAATCTGCCTTAAGGACTTTTACAATCCATTAAGGCAAATTACTTGGATTCTTGTACTATCTTGTGCAATCTTGATCTTAAAAAGTTATGCCATCAATAAGAAATGAAGTATAGACCCTTCATGGATATTTTTAAGCCTCTACTTATTCATTTTGTAGATTATTTTCAACCTCATTCGCCTTGTTACAAGTAGCCGGATATGTATCTTCAAACTCCTCTATTTTTCTAATGCAAACCCCTTTTAATTTACATATTTTCTCAAAACCTTTAGTAGTTCTAACAGAATATTTATTGACATTAGCCATTTGGACCCTAAATGAAAATTGATTCCAAATATTGGGTACCCTAAATAGGAATAGGTAAATGTCAGACACTCTTTTTATTATTACCCTAAACCTCGGGTACCCTTTTTGAAATTTTTCCTATAAGTAATGATAAATTCGAAATTATGACATTTTTATTCCGTAATTATAGTTCTTTTAAGATGGTGGCTTTAGGTGGGATGAGCAAGGAGAGGGAGTTAGTAGGGATGGTTAAGGGGGAGAGGGAGTTAGTGGGGGTGGGTTAACGAGGAGAGATACTATGACGAATAGCAATTGGAATAATGGTTTGGTGGTGAGGCATAGGTGGGCAATTAGGTATTTTCCTTGTTTAGTTAGAAGAGGGAGATAGAGAAGGATTAAACAACAAAAATGCTAACGACAATGTCCTTCTACTAGTGAAAGTATGTATTGCGGCCTGCAAGTATTAGCTGAAACTGTAGCAAGTCTCCAAAAAGAATGGGTATCGCATGCATTTTGATAAAAAATAGGTACCCCCGAAAATTTTCGGTACTTTATTCATTTTAGTTTGAATAAATACTAAGGAAGACTGGTTGGGAAGAGTTATGATTCAACCCGAGGCTAGTTAAATTGGGAAAAAATGATCCATGTCGAACCAAAAGTCTAACAAGTATCCGATTCAACGTAAGAGAAATAATCACAGTCCCTTTTTTGTATACAATATGAAAATTTTCACTCAGGTATACTGAGGTTTGGCAAAATTACACCAAGGTATACCGAGGTTTGATTAAATACAATGAGGTATACCAATTTCGAAAATAATTTCATTGAGGTATACTCCGGTCATATTCCGGTGACCGAATAATGACGTGGCACCTAAATACAAGTTTGATAACTAATTATCAAGATAAATGGACATAAATACCCTTTGTATCCCTTAATGAAAATCACCTAAGTTTTTTTTTCTTTTTCATTTTTTTTCCTTTTCACACATAATACAAACTTACCTTAATGAAAAGGCATCTAATTTTGTTAACTTTTTATTTATTTATCAATTTTTTTTTATAAACTCCTGCTTCTTTTAACACATGATACAAGGGGTATAATGGTCATTTTGTCACTCCGGTCTTTGCAATTATGTGTAACACCATGGTTTCATTTTTGGTATACCTTATTATATTTAATCAAACCTCAGTACACCTAGGTGTATTTTTGCCAAACCTCGGTATACCTCAGTGAAAATTTTCCTATTTAATAACTACAATCGAATAGGGTATGTGTGCCTTGCAATTGACGTGAAACCTTAAATTCTACAACCAAAGAGGTTACAAATGTTGTTTCATGACATCCTGGAAGTTTCAAAGCTTGGACCCCTATGGCAATTTAACTAAAGAACCTCAAGTTTTCATATTCAGATAAGAACTAAGCAATTTAATATTTTGGCCATAACTTTATCATACAAAGTCAAATCTAGGCAATTTACCCACCCATCACAAAGTTGCTAACTTAATTACTACGTTGTGACTTGGGAATTGCAATAGATGTGGGAAATTGATATTAATAAAGGCACAATTATAAATGAACACCATGTACTGAAATATAATGAAACCATAATAAAGTTATAGGCTAAACATATACTAGTAAAACTTTATTCATATTAAATATGAGTCCATCAATTATAGGAAAATCAATGTCAGCATACAACTGTTGAGGTTCCTCCCTATATAGAGCTCTTAGGCTTGCTCATGAGTGACTATTGCCTTACCCTTGGTCTCCTCGTTATATTTCTTCAATTTGTATAGCAGATGACGAGCCTCTGCCTCGGTTGGCCAAGTTTCAATATCGGAAGTGATGGGGTTGCATATAAATGCACATGCTTCCCCACCATAATCCATCTTGAATTTCTCTAAATCTTTAATAAATTTAACTCTCTTTAATATGAAGGTTGCATATCGCTGATTTTCATCTGTGATGGCTTTTAGGCTACCATTTCCTCCTTCCCATGTAAAATCAAGATGGTGGAGGTTGTGAAATGCACCTATGCTAAAAGGAGACCTCCATTGTTTATACAAAGTTGTAAAACACGTGAATCAAATGTACCTCTGACTATAATGGGAAATGCGTCTATTGACTTTACCAAATTTAGATAAAATAAACCACTAATGAGCCGATTTTCCAAATTTATTGATTTACAATAAATGCGCAATGTGACATTGTTGCAATACATTGTAAGTAGCCACAAATTGTTTATGGAGAAAATAATATTTTCTTTTTGTGTATTGAGTAGATTCATAATACTGACTATAAACTAACGTGTAAACATGATCAAACACTCGTTTATGTGATTATTTATCTATGTGAAAACCTCAAAATTTTGAGCCATAACTTACTTTTAGTTTATAGGTTCGTAACTTACAACGATTACCATGATTCAATTATCCCAGCAATGCCACAAGTTTCACTAAGTAAGGATGAAATTCATAACCGGGGGGGGGTGATTTTTCACAATCACTAACGAAACAAAATAGTTCCATACCACTAATTCAAAATACTATTTTTCTACCATCAAATAAACCTTTTAATTCTGTCAAACAACCTACAATATCGAAAACAACAAGATCATGTTTGACCTAAATTACTGAAAATTTAAGCTTGGACGCCAAATAGCATAAGCTTCCAACATAGACTTGGACGAAGTAAAGAAATAGACCTTAGTCCGTAAATATTCGAACTTTCAATAAGTTAGACCAAACCCGCTCTCAACATAATTCAAAAAGCTCACTCAAGGTCACAATGCTCTTACATGGGTAGAAGATAAAATGCCCGGGAAAATGATGCTGTATTGGCGCTCTTTAGGAAGGTTCAATAGATACCTAGCGAGTACAAAACTGAACCCTCACTCTTCTCCAAACTCCTCACTTTCTTTCAGTTCCTCACAAATTTGGTGCCATAGTTTGCTTGTAAGTTCTGGGTTCTTGATCTACATTAGCCTCTACAAGCAGTTTTAGTTAATTTTTCTTCAAAACCCTAATGGGTCTCGAATCAATCCGATTAATGATTTTGTGGGTTTTTCCAGATTTAACTCTCCAGTAGAAATTGAACCAAAAATTGGTGTGAATTTGATAAATTTAAGTAATAATTTTCCCTTTCTAGAGAGCGAAAGAGAGCGATAGAGGTACTCGCAGAAGAATGAATTGGTGGGCAAGTGCTGATGGCGAAATTCGAGTTCTTATTGCCCCAGGTAGCTTTACTCCTCCCTCTCTTTTTCAAGAAATTCAATTGCTTTGATGCTAGATCGCAAGTCGTTAAAGTCTTTCCATACAGTAACATTTTTGTCCCTTTTGATTTCCAAGGTACATCGACGGACAATACTGGACACTTGCTCTCACTACGCCATCCCAAATCTGGTAATCTCTTGAAGTTTTAATGTACTGTAGTATATTATAGTTCTATATCAAGTTTTTGATGCAAGGCTCTATGAGTAGTACATTGCAGCACAACTTATTCTCTCATAAAATCACATGTTAGTCACTGCTAGATGCATGGATTGAATTCTATATCATCGTCGTGATATTTAATTTTCAAATTGGATTTAGCAGGATGCTGAGAGTGATAGTCAAAAGTTTTACCCGTTTTAATTTTGTTTTAAAATTTTTTCTTTAACTTACATCTATAAACTGATATTGTGGCACAATTAATGAAAGAGCTACAGTGAAGACTGAAGGATGGGTTTTGCTATGCCCCATTGAATAGTTTTTCACATGTTAAGTATTTTAGATCGGTTTAAAGCTCGAAACTTGAACATTGTTAAGAACCATTGTCTCTGATGATTCATTCTGCAGGAGTTTCAACAAATTATCTCTTCATAAATGAGGGCCTTCAAGAACTGAACTGGTTTAAGCAATCTCATGGCTCATGGTTTCTGGGGGACTATGTCTGCGAAGGTAATACTTCCTTTTATTTCTCAAGTACAATGTCTTCTTCAATCACTATAAACTTTAGTATCAAGGAGAGACTCTGATTCTGCAATGGATAAGCTATAGATGTTCTCAGTTGATCCTCAATCCTTTTCCTTTTCTTGAGTTTCCTCTATCGTGTATTTTCCTTATGAACCAAAAAGCATTTATTTATGTTTTTTCTACCCATTAAGTTTGCCATCATCAAGAACTCACCCTGCTTTCTTTTTCTTTCTTTTTTGCTCTCAATTACATTGCAGATGGAAGCTTATATACATCAACACCAGTTGACCCTATCTTTATTTTACTACCTATATTTCAGGATGCTCGAATGAAGGTAGGTGATAATCTTCGGCTGGATAAATATCTGTATCTGTCTATATCTGCAAACAAAATTTTCGTATAAGACACAGGTAATAGTTATAACTTTTTTTTTTTTTTTTTTTTTTTTTTTAAAAATTTTTTATCTAGCTGTATGTTGTTCGTTTGTGTCATTGATTTTAGTGGAGACACGTCCAAGACCATCTCATCACGATACTGGTCTGTAGACAGTACAACTCTCCTAGCACTTTCAGGCTTTCTAATTTCCTTCATCTCTTTCATGCTTTAAACCAGATAACAATTAAAAAACATTATTGGGAGGACTGTAGGACTAGGAGGAAATCTTGTTACTTGTTATATGTCAATTAGTAACACTTTGGATTGCATATTGTCTGGGCTATGTTATACAAATTGGTGGCAGTGTTCAGTTTAATGTGGATGGAGCATATTCAATTAATAGGTCTATCTGTTGTTTATAGGTAAGTAAGAGAGGATGATCATGTTTAAAATACATTGGTCATAGTCAATTGATTAGTGCTCTACTATATATTTATGTTCACCTTGGAGGTCGCAACTTAAGAGCATACTCTTTGTATATCTAACTCTCCTACTTCCCAAGGGAGGGACTAAGAGTTGACTGAAGTCTCGTCTTCTTTGCTCTTGCTCAAGCTACTAGTATAGTCAAGCTTATTATTCATATCGTTTTTGTCAAGTCATCATTGGGGCGAGAGGGTGCTTTTGGACATCTCCCTCTCTCTATTTTGGGGGATGGCCAAGCAACAACAAGAATTAGGTATTGATGTAGTTGGATTGGTGATGGCCTGGGATACCTTTTTAGAGTAATAGTTAGGCCCACAACTTCCTTCTGTTTTGGCCTAACTAATAGGACTAGCAATTTGTTATTATTCTTTCTTCCTTTCGGACCTTGGATGTTTAGACTATCTAGTCAAATAGATTTCTGGTGTTCTATTGGATGTCTTTGCTTAATACTCAGTTACTTATATCTTGTGGACACTAGTAGAATAGAATGCACCCCTGGAAATTGGATCCTGGATGCATTTAAAAATTGGTGACAGATATTTGACTCATGTAGTCTCATTATAAATTTGGTCTTTATTTTTTGTTGTTGTAATGGATGCAGAAGGGGGATGATCTAGGGAAGTTCAGGCAATTAGATGAGATCATTTTCGTTGATGACTATCCCGGGTATCAACATTTGCTTCCAGTAGCTGAGAAATTTATGAATGTTGTTTGTGAAGTCAAAGGTTATTCATTAAAACTATCTCATTCAATTCTTTTATGCAAACATTCGTTTATTTTTTCTGCATTTGTTGTTTTTCTCAACTTTGAGTATAGGAGGGGCTACACAGACAACAGATCGTAGTTTCCGGTTTTCTAGTGAAGATATGGAAATTCAACATGGAGATTTTAGAATGATAGCATAGTCAATAGTCATTTGTCACACCTCAAAGAATTAGTGTGTATTCCAAAATTTATCTAGTGGCTTATAATAGTACTTATATTATCGAAAGATCAATTTTAGTCATCAATTTTTATTTTCTTTACAGAAATCTACTCTATTGGGGGGGGGGGGGGGGGGGGGGGGGGGGGGGG
>BSSO01001113.1:0-25835 GCA_030267885.1 Mesembryanthemum crystallinum
GGCCAATTTTCCTTTAAATAAAACAGGGATTAAGGCCATTTAATCCAATAAAATGATTTAATTTACTAAACAATACTCCCTCTGCTGTCAAAACAAAGTTACGCTTTCCGTTTAGAGCCGTTCTCAATTGAAAGTTACACTACCTATTTTGGTATGCTTTTTTTCCATGAAAATACATAAATACCCTCACCTACATACTATTCATTTCATCTCTCCTCCATACCCATGGCAGGTTTGGTAGCCCTCACCCACTACCAACCTAGCCACCCGTCGTCCCTTACCGATTGGGTCACTGGCTGCCGGAAACCTAGGCGGACCCCTTCCCTTCCCCTCTCCTCACACACCCTCATACCCACCACTACGTGGTTGGGATTTGGATGGTGAATCTGCCACACTCTCTGGCCCAGTGCCCAGTCGCTTCATCGAGTGGTATATGCCAGAGTTCACAAATTCCAGTCAGCGGAGCAACTCGTCCATGACCTCAGCAACCTTCAACTCTATTTTTTTTTTCTCTCTCTGCCATTGATTACTAGTTGGGCTTTGATTTCACTTTAGCTTTGTGATTAAAGGTTTGATTTATTATTGGGTTGAATATTTGTTTGATAAGTGGTTATTCTCTTTTTGAGTTATGTGTATTGTAGAAAAGATAATTGTGTAATTCTATTGCTGTGTAATTCTCTCATCGGAACCATTGCTGCCCTTTTACAGGTTTATCTAGAAAAAATCTGGTAAATGGGTGTTGATTGTTGAGTGAAGGAGAGAGAATGGAAGGTTGGGTTTGGTTGGGGGTAGGTAGGAATGAGAGAGAATGGAAGAAAGAGAGGGGACTTACTAGTCACAATCTAATTTTACAAGGGATTTATTGGTAAATTTACTTCTTTCCTTATTTCTCAAATGAATAGTGTCTATAACTTTGATTTGAGAACGGATGGAGTATAATTCTCAATTTCGTTCGAGAATTACTTATGAGAATTTAATATTTAGTATTTATTATCACATCTCTAATTTAAATAAATGAAATAATTTAAATAATAATCCTTAAAAGGAAATTATCGTATAATTAAACGATAATAATTTCAAATAACTTTTTGAAATAATAATAAATAATGTAAAAATATTTGGGGTATCACATCTCACCCCCCTTAAAAGAAGTTTCGTCCCGAAACTTGGGGTACCTGCTTTTTGAAGCAAAGATTCCCGCGCATGAGAAGGGTAGATGGGAATAAAATTCATTTGAGAAAACATCCAAGTGTGTAGGATCTACGCGTACTCTAGCTAGCGAAGTATAAACACTAAGTTATGCATACTTACAGACACATAACTAATCACATATGCAGTGAATAAAGGGGATGGTAAAAGTGGTTAAAGAAATTTTGACCCCAAAACTTAGGCAAATTCAGTACCTTCGGCAAACACCCCTAGGTACTTTTGATGCATCAGGTCTTCTGCTTCCCACGTGGCTTCCTCAACCCTGTGGTGAGACCAAAGGACTTTAACGATCAAAACTGACTTATTCCTAGTGGTTCGCTCTTTCCTATCTAAAATCTACACATGTCGTTCCTCATATGAGAGTTATCATAAAGCTCAATCGGTTCTGGAGCTAAATCATGTGACGGGTCGGGTACGTATCGATGAAGTTGGGAAACATGGAATACATTATGCACCATTTCCAGTTCAGTTGGGAGTGCTAAATAGTAAGCAACCTCATCGATCCTTTGCGTAATCTCATACGGTCCAATATATTTAAGGCTCAGTTTTCCCTTCTTTCCAAACCTCATGATTCCACGAGTTTGTGAAACTTTGAGCAACACATTGTCACCCACATCAAATTCTTCAAGTCATCGACCTTTATCGACATAGGCCTTATGATGGTCTTACGCAGCTCGCATGTTTTCTTGGATAAGCTTAACCATGTCAATGGTTTCTTGAATCATTTCCGAACCTAATGCCACTGTCTCGCTGATGTCATTCCAACAGACATGGCTCCTACATTTGCGACCATAAAGAGCTTTATATGGCGCTTGGTCTATACTGGTGTGATAACTATTGTTGTAGGAAAACTCAATCAAAGCTAGATGCTTATCCCAAGAACCTTGGTAATCCAAGACACATGCTCTCAGCATATCCTCGAGTCTCTGGATCGTACGCTCAGTCTGGCGATCTGTGGCGGGGTGAATGCAGTACTAAACTTCAGTTTAGTTCCAAATGCCTCTTGTAATTTGGTCCAAAAGTTAGAGAGAAACCTTGAATCTATATCAGAAACTATGTCCTCCGGGACTCCATGTAACCTCATTATTTCTCTGACGTAAGAATCCGTAAGTTGATCCATAGTCGTCCATGTGTCCTTCATGGCTATGAAACGAGCGACTTTGGTAAGTTGGTCCACTACTACCCAAATAGCATTGTTTCATTTAGGAGTACAGGGTAATCCCATGATAAAATCCATTGAAATACTTGCCCATTTCCACTTAGGCACATCCAATGGCTGCAATAATCCACCTGGACGCTTGTGCTCTCCCTTGATCTTCTGACAAGTTAGGCACTTCTTCATGTTCTTTCAGCAAAAGTGTTGGCGTAAATCCTTGTAAAGCTTGTCACCTCCTGGGTGAACAGAGTAAGGAGTGTTGTGCGCTTCACTCAAAATTTTCTCTTTGATCTCTAGATCGTTCGGCACACACGCGCGACCTAGGAAACATAAAACTCCATCATCTCCAGTTACAAAATCCTTCGAGCGTCCTTCAACTCGGTGTTCTAAAATTCTATCAAACTTAAGATCTCCTTGTTGCTTAGCCTTGATCTCCTCAATGAGACTTGACTTAACTGATAGGTTATTCAAACAACCATTCATCCCACCTCGAGTTATAACCTCGATCTCTAACTTTCTAAAATCCCCCAGAATCTCATCTGGGATGTCAAAAGCACAATCAGCTTATGAGCCAACTTCCGACTCAACGCATCGGCCACTACATTGGCTTTAACTTCATGGTATTGGATATCCAAATCATAGTCTTTTAAAAGTTCTAACCAACGTCTCTGGCGCATATTAAGTTCACTTTGGGTGAAAAAATACTTTAGACTTTCGTGGTCATTGAACATATTGCACATCATGCCATAAAGATAGTGTCGCCAAATCTTCAATGTGAACACAATTGCAGCAAGTTTTAAATCGTGCGCGGGATAATTCTGCTCATAAGGTTTGAGTTGTCTAGAGGCATAGACAACTACTTTGCCATGTTGCAAGGCACACAACCTAATCCATTCTTCGAGGCATCACCATTGTAGACACCCCACTTGGTGTCTCCTAAGTCCTCGCCCCGCCCGATGACGATAACAACAGTCGACTTGAAAATGATGAACACCAAAGGCAAGATTTCAACTGTGGCTCCTCTCTCATAAATTTTCCTCTCATCATGTAGCCCTTGCTCTAAGCTTTCTAAAACTTCAAACGGATCTTAAATCAGAGTCCGGATCAAAAGATATGGCCATTTGAAGTTTTCTAGCCCAAATCCGAGCTTGGAGCGAAAAACGGATCAAATATCTACCCAAAAACCCGCAAAATGGAGCAATGGAACCAGATCTATGGGTACATACCATACTAGGAAAAATAAGTACGCTTTGACTTTCAGTTCTCGGCCAATCAGAACGTGACCCGTACCGTTGACCACGTTCATCGGTGTGGCTTAGGGCCCCCCTGTCTGGCGGTGCGCGCGCCACACCAGAAGGTTGGCTGCCACATTGGGCAGCCCGCCGCTCTGGCAGTGCCTGCACCGGGCTAGTGTAGACACCCCTCCCAATGTCTCTTAAATCCTCCACCACCCGATGATGAACAACATGGCACACTTGGAAATGACGGGTTCCTCTCTTCAAGTGAAAACTCCAGGAAGGTAAAAACCAACCCTCACCATCACCTTCTAGCTCTTGCTCTAAGCTTTCCAGAACTTGAAACGGCTCCTCAATCGGAGTCCCGGATCAAAAGTTATGGGCGTATTTGTATTTCGGCACAAAACCGAGCATAGAGTGGAAAATGGTTCAAGTATCCGGCCAAATTCCCCCGGGAATCTCAAATGGACCCGGATCCATGGATACATATCATATTGGGATTTTTAAGTACAGCCTACATGTGAGTTCTTGACCAATCAGGATTCAATCGTACAGCAAAATTCCTAGACTGCCCGAAAATAGCTCAGACCGCCGGGCCGGTCTTGAGACCGCCAAGCTGGTCTGGCGGTGGGAGCTGGTGGTCCCAGACTGTTTTCTTCGTCTCTTTCTGCATTTTTGCGCCTATAAATACATCCTAAAATCCTCCATTTCGGGGGAGGAGCCTTTTTGGAAGGAAAGAGAGCACTTTTGGAAACTCAAGTCCCCTTTTTAAGAGAATTAACATCTCTTTAAAAAGAACGATTCTTGAGAACACCATTGTGATCGACAAAACAACCCACAAAACAAACCCACCAAAGCATCCCTTACACCACAAAACAAGACACAAAAGCCGTCAACTTGGGGTTACTAGCTTGAGGAAGATCTGAACAAAGGAGCTCCGATCCAATGTAGCCATCCCGAGGGCGATCAACAAAAAGGGTTGTATCTTTGTGTGTTTATGTTCTTGTGTGCAAAATGAATTTTTCCCGAATTGAATCTTCACGCACACTCGGCTAAATACCACCTAAAATATAGCATGCTCATATAATTAGCACTTTTGCATGAAATCTTGCTATTTGTCAAAGTGATCGCCTTACAAAAATAAGCTTGCTTTGTGGTAGATAATTCGTGACAACCCACGTAGCTAATGCATATTTAAGGGGAAATAAAATGGCGTGACAGATATCATGTGAATAAATGGCATAATTTGCATTATCATGAAAAACCATTTGAATAAGTTCTGTATTCCCGAACTCAGTATCTCCTTTTCTTGGGCATTGAAGTCACGGCCTGGCACAGTTGTGGTATCTCCCTAGATATCCGTGGCTGGCGCTATTACGGTTTTCGTATTCCTAAAATACGGTGGCGACCTCTTCACCTTACAAAACAAATCGAACAAAACATGATAAACAACGGTTACGACAATCCCAATAAGACAAAATAAGCCAGAAAGAGCTGCGCACGGCCAGCGAGTGCCGGGACGGTGGCAGGCCGGGTCCTACAGATGGTCGACTTCACTGGGGACTAAATGAGTAAGAGAATGCGGTTCTGAAAGTTTGAATTAAGCTAAGGTCTTGCTTTCCCTTTGTTTCACATGACATCTTGCTCATTGCATTCATACATACATACATACTTGCATAAGAGTCTTACGTGAAGTCCTCACGTTATATACCAAAATTTTACTACCGGGTTTGTATTGTGCGCCGTTGGACAATGTGCGTCCACTCGATTTAGGGGCCAGCGCGCGTACATACATTCCCAACCCACAACACCTTCCCTACCATCAACACGATGGCGGGATAGACGCCGTTTTTACCCGCCCCACGAACACACGTGGGTGGCTAGAGATGTCGACGCATAGGAAGCCATCTTAGCCCCGAGCCTAAGCCCATCGAGTCGAACTAGAACCTATGCCTAGGCGTAACTAAAGTATCATGGTCCATCCGCATGCTTGATGACTTTTGCACCTATGTGCTGTGTGACTAACGTACTAATTTAGAAACCCTAGGTGCACGATTTGAGTACTAACTCATTCCCTGTTTTCAAAAATCCTTCCCCGTAAGCGCCAATGACGCTGGTCGCTCCTCTAGGTGGTCGTTATGTGCTTCAGCCTAACACAAAAGAGAGTCTTAAGAGTCTTTTACTTTCCACAAACAAAACAAACAAATTCTTTTCTCCTTTTCTTTTTTTTTTCTTTTTCTTTTTTTTTTTTTTGCAAATCAAGGGTTGTCCTCTTAGCGAATACACCTTTGGCATGAGCACGTAACGACCCTAGCGGCCATGTTGAGGCCAACTTCGAGAGTCTTCCCCTTCATCCTTTTGACAAAAACTTTCATTTTCGAGTCATGTGCTAAGATCACCCCTCATTCAGGATAGGGGATTGAAGGAGAAGGTGCGGACCTCCGTTGTGGACTAGAACACCCGGTTCAAGGTTGATACGTCAGACGTCCGATCCCGGATTATAGACATACTCACTCCCCTGGTCCAACGAAGCTACACCAACACCACACATTGCACCTGATGCACCGCCTGAACCGACTCTTGCCTAAGTGGTCGGGGAACTTCAACATTTGAGTAATCGTCTCAACACCATTGAGCTAAGGGATTGCACTCCACCTCTCGAGAGTGAAGAGGTCAAGACCCTCAAGTCGAAATTGGCCCATCTTGAGAAAGTAATTTCTAAGACTCAAATCTTTAATGACTTTATGATCTACAACGAGGGAGTGACCCCCAACATCCAGGGCACCCTTCCATCCAAGTTCTCCATGCCGGAGGTTCCACTCTTCAAAGGCACCGACAATCCGCAAGATCACCTCCAAGCATTCACCACCGCACTTGGCCTAAGAAGGGTGGACAAGTCCCTCTATGTTCATATCTTCACTCAAACTCTAGACATGGCCGTCCGGAGTTGGTTGTTCAAGTTAGACTCACAAAAGGTCCAACAATGGGTTATCCCTATACTACGATTATAGGTTTTGTCATGCTTACAAGTGTGGAAAATGATTTTTGCCACGCTTTAAAAAGCGTGACAAAAATCAATGTGGATAATTTATCACGCTTTTTAGCGTAACATTTTAGTCACGCTTTTTAGTGTCACATTTTATTCACACTTTTTTCCGTAGATAATTTAAATCCTTCAACACTTTAGGTGTGATGTTTTTTTTCTACATATATACCTACTTTTAAGATGGGATATAATTACCTCGCTTAAAAGCGTGACAACATTTGAGCGGGAAAACATATAATGCGATCAAAAGTGTGGCAAAAAGAAATAGTTTTGATGAAAAACGTGGCCATAATTTTTGATGGAAAAGGTTTGCACATCATGCCCATCCATTATGTCAAGTAAAAATTATAGATGTACAATATAAAAAATGCTTATATTTGTCCATTAAATATGAAAAAACATAAAGTCATATAACATCAATAAAGTGACTAAAAAAAACTAAAATATATGGGTTTCGCAATTATGTCTCAAAAGCATACTACAATTCGAGAAATAGTTGCTCAATAGAAGTTCAAAACATATCCATATGAGACAAAATAAACCACTGGTCTTGAACTTTTCCATTGACTCTTCACATGTCAGATTTCCAATCTCACCTCTCACCTTATGCATTTGTGACATCATGCATAATCAAAAAGGAGAGGTTTAAAAACCCACAAAACAACATCAAACTCAATTGAGACAAACCAACAACAAAAGTTAAGCAAAAGCAGTGGAAGGATAGGAGACCTAGCCATAAAAATTATGAACCAATAATAGGAAAAGAATAGACAAATATACAATCCAAACCCCTTTAAGCATCTAAACCCCCTTAAATGTCTTTCAACTACTTTAGTAACTAAAATTTAATTCTAAGGGATCTTTGCTGTCCTTTGGAGTAGAGAAGCATACAAATCCCAACACCTTAGGTCCTGTTCGGGGTGGTTGCCGGTTGCCAGTTTTTGGTTTTGAAAAAGTTTCAACTCTTTGTAGAAATTTAATTTAAAGCTGAATTTTTGTGTGCTTACAGTTTCCTTCTTAATTTTCAAAACCGAAAAAAGAAAACTGAAAACCAAAAAAAGTGGTTTCCAAAAATTGGTTTTGAGTTTTCAAGAAAACTAAGAACTGGCAACTGGCAACCACCCTAAATAGGGCCTTAGTTAATCTGATGTCATCACGCGTTAATCTTGCAATAGAATGGAAAAAGATCAAAGTAATTTAAGCAAAATTTATCATTACAGAAATCCAGTCAAATAAGGGAATGAGGGATGAAAACACTTACCTAGTTGTGACCCATTCATAGCTTCTAGTGCATGTTTCGCATCATCTGGGTTCTCAAAGTTCTCAAACCCAAATCCTTTTGAATCCCCATTCTCATACTTTACAATTGCTACGATTAACAATTTTGTCAAACTCAGTGAACCTCTCCTGCAGAATGTAAAATTTTATATAGGCATACCCCTAATCAGTCAGTTTTCACTAAATTATACGCATTTATTTTGGCAAAGAATAGAGGGAAGAACAGATGACAGAAAGAAAAGACAAATAATATTTTTATAGAGGCAAAATGGCCACAAGTAATCAGCAAATGAATTTATAGTGTTTTCAAAATTAATTTTTATAGAGCATACATATGCTTGCCCTCAACATTTTTGCATTGAAATTCTAAATAATAGCATTTACAGAATCCTCAAATCAAATTGAACAAAGACAACTCTTTTCATCCTCAACTGTAGTAGCTTTGCAAGAAGAGATATCGCCAAGTTTCTTGAAAAACTGTAGAAGCTTTTATATTCTAGCTTTGAGTAAAATCTTTGTTTTTCCTAACTTTTTCACAAAATGGACAAGCAGTTTTTCTCAAACTAAAAGCTCATTCTATTGATTAAGACATTTGATTACAAAGGCAACTCATGGGGCACAACACCCTTAATTACAAAGCAACTAAAAGGATCCACAAGCTACAAACAGCTAGTAGACCACAAAAAACCAAAAGACAAAAATAAAGCACCACATCCTAAATTAGCTCAACCCTAGGCGGGAGGGTCCTCAATCCTTCCCCGCTCCCCGTTCACCTCTTGTAAGGAGTCACTTCCTGAGAGGATTCCTTCTTCTAGGGATCTTTTCCCATGCCTCCTTCACCTTGTCCTTTCCCTTGTTAGATGGACAAGAGCTTCTTCCTTCCCGATCCTTCCTCTCTCCTTCATTGATTACCACGGGGCCCTGGACATCAAGGGGGAAGTCATCACACAAGGACTCGTCGTTAGCACCAACAGATACGGCCTCAGAATTCCTCAAATGCGAGCAGATCCTGGCGTGAGGAGCAATGATCCACGCCTTGTACTCCTCTGACACATAAGTGGTCTCGGCGACATGAGTTTCCACCCATGTCTCCAGACGGTACCAATACCGCTCCCACTCAGCAACCGTCTCTACGGTCAACGCCCTGGTTGAGGCCTTCGCACAATCCCGGTACGGGATGAGCTGCCTTAGCCCATACTGACGCCTCAGCCGGCAAGCGAAGAAGTAATCTCCCGAAGCGCGAGGAGACGAACTCCCTGTGTTGGGTGATTAAAAATGTTTTTTACAAAAATCAGGTTTTCATGATCTCTATTTCTTTCTCGGAAAATCAGCACTCCTTTCCAGCGTCACTCAAATCGTGCCTAGTTACTAAACGCTATCTGATTAAATTCATTGCTTGACTAGTTGCTTGGTACGTGAGCGTTTCGTATTTTGTAGATAAATTTTACCAATTTCACAAACACAAATAAACAGGCACTAACATAAACAAGACGGCTAAAATCAAAAAGCGACGTGTATATACAAATGTTGTTTGTATGTTTCTTTTAACAAAGACAAGGGCCAGAATCTTTACAAAGAAGCTACAAAAATCAAAAACAGCCCGAGCCTGATCCAGATCGAACTCCATAGATGGACTCAGGGGTACCACCAGAGGAAACAACCTCCACAATATAGTCTAAAGGCTCCTCACGAGGTAAAGCTTCTCGCTCCGGAGGGAGCTCCTCCCAAGGGCCGGCACTCCGGTAATAGTCAGCCTAGTCACCGCTGCCAAAGCAAGAGTTCACCATGCCTGCCACATCGTCCGAGAAGATCGGTATGTGAGCACCAGCCGTGACACCAGCCGATGAATTGGTCTCCACTCCGAATGGCATACCATCGAATGACACGCCCGGGCCCACACTAAACGGTACCCCTGGCGCACTGCCAAACAACCGCCAGCTAAGCAACTCGGCACTCCACCGGAATGGAAGCCACTAGCACCCTCAAAGAAGCTGCTCGGAGGAACCCTCGCGGTACCTGGCACACCAGTGGGTCGAAAGCCACTGACACCCTCGAAGGAGCTACTCGAGGGCATCCCCACCGTACCCGGCACCTGACCGGAAGTCCCAGCCTCGTCCCGACCCACTCCAAAACGGGACGAAGGAATATGACCGCCTTCGCTCCCGACCATAGAGCTGCTAGGGGTTGGATAAGAATGGGACGGCACACGAGGAACGGGCATCTGCCATCCAAAACTCGCCTCGCTCGCCATCCGGCACCTGAAGCACGGCCTAGCGAGAAAAGGTCCGGGAACAGGCTCTGGCTGGGATACCTGTACAGGCTATAAGGGTATCAGAGAATGGCAAACGAACAAAAGACGCGCAAAAAAATCAAAAGTCACGGGAGTTAAGATCTACCTCGGATGCATCGCTCCGCCTCTTGCAAGACAACTACTGATACATATCCTTTATCCACTCCTTCTAGGTATGGATGATGCTCACCACCCGCCGACTCTGTGCTCGGTCAAACTACATAAGAAAGAAAAAGACACATCAAAGTCCCATTCCAACCCCGACACCAAAAAAAAGCAAAAACACTCACCCCACGGCTCCCCGGCGAGACCGCTGCATCCAGCACCCTGGCTGGAACATCAACTCGAGGAGCCGGGCGACGAACCGGAAAGTTGTTTTCATCAACATCTTCCACGTCAGCGTCAAGGACCACGTATGGCACCCCCGACACGGTAGCTTGTTTCATTCAGAGCAAAACGTTAGCCGATTGCACCACACAAAGATAAAATGCAAGCAAAAGAAGGACACTTACCCCCGACTGAAAGTTGCCAGCCAGATGGGTTGAGGTAAACTCAGCGTAGTCCTGCTCATGGCTCCTGTCTGTGGGGGTGGGCACTAAAAAGTACTCAGCGGGAGCTCCCGTTATGGCTCGTGCACGCCACGCCTCCTTCAAGAACTTGTTCCAAAACATGGAATCGGGTGGATCCCTCATAACAAGCAGACCATCATAGTCAGGGATGAGCTGTCGCATCACTCTCTCCCCTTAGAACCACTCAAAACCAAAAGGGTGCACCAACAGCACCCTCCACTGGTCACCCTCCGTTAAGGCCATTGACGTGCTGACACCTCCCAATGCCTCTCCCATGGAAACCAAACAACCTGCACCAAACAGGTTAAAATTCCAAGCAAAACAACAAAAGTACCGCTAAGGCCCTCCACCTCAACTAATCGGGTCGCAAGTCAGCCAAAGCATTCCGAATATCACTTATTCGCCAAGATCGCTCAAGACAGGCACTCCAGGAGCGGGAGGCCGGAATCCCAGCCTGATTAGCCCAGGGCGCGGGGGCCAAATGCCGAAAATGCTCATACAGCCAAATCTGAAATGCACACACCACCTGTTAAACAAACAAGCAAAGCGAGACAATACGAAAAATGCTCAAGACAAACACATACCTCCAAGATCTGGACGAGCCCCTGCGAGCCCACTTGCCCAACCGACTCATTCGCCGGTGGAACTACGCTCCCCTCATCCCTCTCCACTGAGAGCTGACCCCGTGTAGGCTTCCCCTCGGCTTTTCGGCCCTTCTCAGCATTAGGCCGCATGCAACACGATCTCAAGCCCCGCATCAGCATGCCCCAAGACGGCGTCCCCCAATCATAGGTTACTATGCTCGCAAAATCCTCTCGTAGGTGCGTGAGGTAAAAAAGATGCAACGTCGAACCCTTATCGGAAAAGACCGTGGCACCTAACAGATATGCAATGAAGACGCGGGCTAACTGCTTGATGCTCATACCCTTCGACTCTAGGGAGCTGAAAATATCAGTCACTCGCTGCAGAGACACCTTCGGGCGATCCCCAAAAAACCTATGAAAGGGCTCTCCAAAGAGAGCCAGCACCTCGTTGGGACTCAATATGACTCCAAAATCAAGCTGCTGACCTATACACGGGAGCCCCGAGATAGCCGAAAACTCAAAAGGAGTAATCGTCATCTCCCCCACCGGGAGGTGGAAGGTGTTCGTAGTGTCCCAGAAACGCTCGCCAAGTGCCCTCAGGATGGCTCGAGACCCCGCACCCAAGATGGACACCGTCTTCACCAGACCCCCGAAATCTGCCAACATCATCAAGTCACGTGTAATACCCCAAGGATTTGATGGTTGAGGATAGCTTAAATGGGTTGTGGGTACTACTCATATCACCAAGGTGCATCTGCGTTCTTTGAGTGGGGGTGAGTGTAATACACCAAGGATTTGATGGCTAAGGATTGCTTAAATGGTTTGTGGGTACTACTCATATCACCAAGGTGCATCTTCTTTTCAGGGAGCTCATTCCTTAAAAACTCCACAGTTAAGCGTGCTTAGCTTGGAGTAGTATTTGGGAAGGGTGACCTCCTAGAAAGTTTCTCAGGGGCATGCGAGTGAGGACAAACCATGCTGGAAAGACTTGTGGTGGTTTGTGGGGTCAGTCCTCAACCAGGAAAGCGGAACATGGTAGCACCAGCAGCCTGTGTATGAGGTTGGGGTGTTAAATCATGACTCTGCTCCCGCAGCAAGGCATAAGCCATCGCCACCTCACTGGCACAGCTATGGGTCTGGTAGCGGTAGTCGGCATCCTGCAAAAGGGCAAAGCACAAGACAAAATCACTCACTATGACCAACAAAACAACGGCAAATCTTAAGCACTAGATTTTTCATCATCAAAGCAATAACAAATCTTAGAACACTAGATTCTTATCAACAAACCAACAGCAAATCCTATACACTTGATTTTTATCGACAAGTAGCAAATCCTAAGCATTGGATTTTACGCTATCGATCAGCAAACCCAGAGCAGGGAGCTATTCCGACAAAACAACAAGTTCTAACCATTATCGAAGCAACAAAAGACTTACATTCACATGACTCCCGTGTGCCGAAAGGTGCACATCAGGCTCTACCAACAAATCACTAGGGTCCCACTTAGTCTTCGGGTGTGGATCGTTCTTGCAAAAGTTCTTCTGAGGAAAATGAACCTTCTCTCCCTTGGGAGCCGTCGGCAACTTCCCAACATGAAACACCTAAACAAAGACGTCCATCTCCTCGGTAACGCGCCTCCTCTTGCCGCAAGAAGCCATGCCTGAGAAAGGTTCAAACAGTCAAAAAACAACGAATAACCCCTTTTCACGCCAAATTGGGAAGCTCACAATGAAGACTCGAAAGTCCTAGTTCACACCAAACTAAGGCACTTAGCAGGTTCAGTTCAAAGAAATTGAAATTTCAGCAGCACAACGGCTCAACGACAGCTATCCCAACATCTCAAACATACTAGTACACTCTACTAGTCCACTAGCAACCACCATGCAAGCACAACAAGCTCCATGCAAAGCCACGTCCAAATTTTGGACCCATTTAGGAGAAATTCGAAAATCATGCCGAAATCGCTAGTTCATGCAACTAAGTGGTCCCTAAACATATTACAAACATCAATGAGCAAGAAATAAGCACCCAAGCAAGCACAATCGACAATGGTGACTACCATATACCATTTTCTCTCTCCTCAAGAACTCAAACTTCAAACTTGCGGTTCACACCAAACCAACGAGTTTCCTAGCACTATTGAGCATCCACAACACAGAAGTCACCGAAATTCAAGCTCAAATGGCACCACACGAGCTAAAAATTGGGTATTTTCACCTAAAAACCCATAGACATTCAACATGCAAAACTCAACGAAAATCAACGAAATAAGTTGAGAATCACTTACCAAACATGTAATGTGGTTGAATTGAAGCAAAATCCAACCAAGATGGAGCAAAAACCGGCCTTGGAGAGTATTCTAGAGAGAGAAAGCTTCAGGAGGCCGAAAATGGAGGTTTTCGTCCTCCCTAAGCTCACCCATTCATTTTGAACGAGTGGCTTTTCGACCACCAGACCGGTCGGGCAGACTGGGTGACCGGTCTCCCGACCGTTGGGCCGATCTCGTAGGCCGCGGATAGGTCTGGCCTAGTTCGCCTCCCCAGCTGCTTTTTACCTACAAAATTTGTTTTCCTGCGCAAATTTTTGACAGTTGTTTCTCCCTAGCTGACATTCGCGCCAGTTTTGAACCACACCAGTTCCAAATTCATAAGTTGCAACCACGCCGCGACAGGTAGAGTTCATTATGTGGACCCATTTTCGTCCCAAAAACCACTAAAATTCCTTTTGCACCTAAGAACTTTTTTTTAAGACCACTACACAATTTTTACAAAAAACCGATTGACTCGGCATATTTAAAATCTTTCCATTACGGAATTTTACAAAAAGTCTGGTTGACTCAGCATCTACAAAATCTTTTCACATACCATTGCGGAATTTTACAAAAAGTCCGATTGGGTCGTCCCATTCAAAATCTTTTTGTATTCCATTACGGAATTTTACAAAAAAACCCGATTGACTCGGCATATTCAAAATGTTTTTGCATTCCATTACAGAATTTTACAAAAGCCCAATTGACTCGGCATCTACAAAATCTTTTCGCATTCAGTCGCGGAATTTCACAAAAAGCCCGATTGACTCGGCATCTACAAAATCTTTTTCGCATTCACAGGATTTTGCACCAAGCCCGAACTAACTCAGCATTTACCAAATTTTTCCCAACTTTGGCTCAGTACAAAGTGCCTTTCTAGCAGTTTGAGAAAGCGATAGCCCATTTGTTTCCCTCATTCAACAGGCACTCATTCGCCTTAACACACATTAAACCCGATTTTACTCGGCGGCAGCACGGGAAACAAAATACAATTTGTTCCCCCCCGTGCAACAGGTGGCTACCCACCTACACACATGTTCATCCCCAGGACTAGTCAGAGTTCGCCATCCCAGGCGGCTCCGGACTACTTTAAACCTCGCTCTTCCTAGAGCTCGGTCAAAGTGGGGGCTTCTATAGACACCCCTCCCGCTGTCTCTTAAGTCCTCCACCGCCCAATGATGAACACCATGGCACACTCGGAAATGACGGGTTCCTCTCTTCAAGTGAAAACCCCAGGAAGATAAAAACCAACCCTCACCCTCACCTTCTAGCCCTTGCTCTAAGCTTTCTAGAACTTAAAACAACTCCTCAATCGGAGTCCCGGATCAAAAGTTATGGGGTATTTGTATTTCGGCACAAAACCGAGCATGGAGCGGAAAATGGTTCAATTATCCGCCCAAATTCCCCCGGTAATCTCAAATGGACCCGTATCCATGGATACATACGATATTGGCATTTTTAAGTGCAACCTACATTTGAGTTCTCGACTAATCAAGATTCAATCGTACAACAAAATTCCCAAATCGCCCAAAAATAGCTCAGACTACCGGGCCGGTCTTGAGACCGCCAGACCGATCTCAAGACCGCCAGGCTGTTTTGGCGGACTGCTAGACCGGTCTCACCGCCTGTCTGGCGGTGGGAGCTGGTGGTCCCAGACTGTTTTCTTCGTCTCTTTCCGCACTTTTGCGCCTATAAATGCATCCTAAACTCCATTTCGGGGGAGGAGCCTTTTTGGAAGAAAAATAGAGCACATTTGGAAACTCAAGACCCCTTTTCAAGAGAATTAACGTCTCATTAAAAAGAACGATTCTTGAGAACATCGTTGTGATCGACAAAAACAACCCACAAAACAAACCCACCAAAACATCCCTTACACCACAAACAACCCACAAAAGTCGTCAACTTGGGGTTACTACCTTGAGAAAGATCCAAACGAAGAAGCTCTGATCCAAGGTAGTCATCCCGAGGGCGATCAACAAAAAGGTTTGTTTCTTTGTGTGTTTATGTTCTTGTGTGCAAATTGAATCTTTCCCGAATTGAATCTTCATGCACACTCGGCTAAACACCACCTAAAATCTAGCATGCTCATATAATTAGCACTGCTGCATAAAATCTTGCTATTTATCAAAGTCATCGCCTTACAAAAATAAGCTTGCTTTTTGGTAGATAATTCGTGACAACCCACGTAGCAAATGCATAGTTCAGGGCAAATAAAATGGCATGACAAATATCATGTGAATAAATGGCATAATTCGTATTATCTTGAAAAACCATTTGAATAAGTTACGCATTCCCGAACTCAGTATCTCCCTTTCTTGGGCATTGAAGTCACTGCTTGGCACAGTTGTGGTATCTCCCTAGATATTCGTGGCTGGCGCCTTTACGGTTTTCGTATTCCTAAAATACGGTGGCGACTTTTTCAACAAAACATGATAAGCAACGGTTACGACAATCCCCATAAAACAAAATTAGCCAGAAAGAGCTGCGCACAGCCAGCGAATGCCGGGGCGGCGGCAGGCCGTGTCCCACAGCAGGCGGCCTGGGCGCCAGTGCCCGACGCTTGTCAGTAGTGCCCGGTTTCGTCCTTTCATGCCCTTTTGTGCCATTTGATGCCCTTTTCTTCCATCTTCCACTTCCTACCACCATATAAACCCTCCTCCACCTTAATTTTCAAAAGGGGAGTGAGATCAAGCAAGCAAAATCTGTAACACCCCAACCTCCTACACAGGTTGCTGATGCTACCAAGAACCGCTTTCCTGGTTGAGGACTGACCCCACCACAAGTCTTTCCAGCATGCTTTGTCCTCACTCGCATGCTCCTAAGAAACTTACCAGGAGGTCACCCATCCCAAATACTACTCCAAGCCAAGCACGCTTAACTATGGAGTTTCTAAGGAATGAGCTCCCTGAAAAGAAGATGCACCCTGATGGTATGAGTAGCACCCATCAATCCATTTAAGCTAAATCCTCAACCATCAAATCCTTAGGGTATTACAAAATCAATCAGGGAGAAGCTGCAAAAAAATCATAAAAGCCAAAGCAAGGTTAGTAATGCCCAAATGGAGAGAGAGTGAGCCAAACCCACCTCCATCTCCATCCTCCTTCAACCTTACCCCACCAAACTCATCTCTAGCTTCATCCACCTTCAACCATATTCATCCATCATCACCCAAACACTCACCCAAGCACCAAAAATCACACTCAAGCACCACAAATCACACCCAAGCACCACAAATCAAACCCAAGCACCACAAAATCAAACACTACTCAAGCACCACGAGGGCACTCTACTTTGGTGAAAATCTCTTTTCCTATCTATTCTTCGTTTTAACATCTTTTTATTTTTATCATGATTAGCTCTTACATTACATTTATCATGTGATTTGTTGGCCTTATATTACTTGTCTTGAGATTTAAATAAACTCAACAGGTATTAAATCTCATGTTCACATGGCTAAACACACTAAATAAATCGTGCTCATCTAATCTATTATTTTGCAAAGCTTGTAACTTGTAAAACGTCCTAAATGAAATCAATTCACCAAACACTTGCAGTTTACCCATTAGTTTCATTCATGGATATGGCCTCTAAATGGGTTCAATTCACCCAATTGAGTTCATTCATGAGTATAAAAGCGATCACCTTTACGTGCTGATTGCATAAATCACCTAGACATAAACTAGAAATCGGGCTAAATGTTTAACATCCTGTGAATGCAATGACAAAGTTTTTAATCCATTTGAGTAGATTTCACATCCCCGAACTCAGAGTCTCTTTTCGGCAACTGGAGTCACGCCCAATAACGAGAGTAGGGCGCAATTGGCTCGATCATGATATCTTACTAGATATTCATGTTCGATGCCTTCGCGGTTTCCATATTCCTAAAATATGGTGCCGACTTCTCTACATTGCAAAATAAATCGAACGAAACATGATAATACAAGGTCATGAACTCATGACACCCCAATAAAACATTACAAAGAGCATAAATGCGGGGACGTCCCCTTCCCCCCGAGGGAGGGATGATCCCGGGTCCCACAGATTGGCGACTTCACTGAGGACTTGTGTAAGAAGATGTGACTTTGAAACATGGATCAAAACATTTGTCATGATTATCTCGCCCGTTGCATTCATACCTACATTTGCATGTGTCTTCGTGTGATGTTCTCACGGTTATTATTACCAAAATTTCACCCCCGGGTTTGTATCATGCGCCGTTGGACAATAAATATCAATACGATGTTAGGGGCCAGCGCGCGTATGTATATTTCCAACCCACGATATCTTTCTTAGATGGCAAGACAATGATATCCCTTGCCGCCACGCATACACACGTGAGTGGTTTGGGAAACCGATGCGTGGGAAAGCCTTCACCCCCGAGCCAAAGCCAATCGAGTCGAACTAGAACCTATGCCTAGGCATAACTAAAGTTTCATGGTCCATACATACACATGCTTGTGTTTAATTTTGCAATCTCCATGCTTGTGTGCTACGTGTGCTATCTTTGTATGGTAGTCCATTTAGGGGCAGACCCCTAGTACATTAAGATTGAGTCTAGCATCTTCACTTTGTTTTTAGGAGGTTGAGTCCATAAATCACCCCTAGGACACTAGAAGTCTCACAAAGGAGATCAGTTCTACCAAAAAACAAATTCCTTTAATGGCAAGTAACGTATTTTAGTCTATCTAAAATTCCAAACACAAAAGAAAAATGAAAAAAAAACAAGAGTCTTACTTATCATGCAAGTCAAGAGTCTTATTTATTTCTCGCAAAAACAAAAGCAAAAACGGAATACAAGATTAACATAAATACGTTACTTGCCTACACAAATCTCCTTACAAGACCACTTTGTTGAGGGGAAATTNGAAAAAATTTCCATCACATTACACCTCATCCACTATAAGAAAACCTGTTTATTGCAACGATTTTTCGCAACGACCTAGTTCCAGTCGTTGCGAAAAAGCTTTTTTGCAATGATGCAATTAAATCGTTGTCAAATTTTGTTGCAAAATTAGGAAATTTCATTTCCCTCCTACAGATTTTTTCGGCGGCACATATTAAAATTTAAGCTTAATGTTTTTGCAATGATAAACACTGTTGCAATAAATCTGATTATTTCCGCAACGAGCGACTCTGTTGCGAATCTTTATTCTTATGTATCGCAACAAACCTCTCGTTGCAAAAGAAATGATTTGCTTTTATTCTTTCAAATTTCTTTTCTTATTCTTTCAAATTTCTCATTTTGTGGGTTCGCTATCCTCCTTAGTTGCTGCTCCTATTCCGTCTCCATCTCCATTTCCAAGACTCCAAGACTCATCTCCATATCTCCATCTCCATCCGCTCTACTTCGATAAGAAATCTAGGCAAATTGGGGCTGATGCTAGCAACTCGACATTGCCATTCTCACTACTTCACTCCTCTGGTGGCTAACCGTGACACACTGGTTCGTCGCTCTCCCTCGATGCTCCTTCGAAATTTATAACTATCTCGCTTTCTCTCTAGAATTTAGTAGTCAATGCCCAATGGAATCTGAGTTAGTTTGTTTATTTTTGTTTGATTCTGGTTTTTGCAAGGATGTGATTGAGAAAATTATCAAGCTAGGGTTTTGCTCGTAGCCATATTGTCTTGCAAGCATCTCTAGGGAACTTGGGTTGGATTAAAGAAGCCTATTTCTCTGAATCAATGGCAAGAAATTCAAAGGTAGTTGCTCAATTTTCTATTCGGTCAAAATACCAAATGGTTATTCAAAAAATACCCCTACTGCCATATTGGTATTTAAAAATACTCCGACGACGATAGGGTATTTAAAATGACAGATTTGCGCACTTGAGTAATAAAAGTGAGATTCTGGTGAAAATCTCCGGCGAATATTTGTTTAAAATAATTATTTCACTTATGAAATCCCCGAATTATTTTCCCAATTCACTTTAAGAACCTTTTGAAGCTATTTTATGGTGGAGGACATTGAAGAAAATAGGAAAAAAATATTTAAAAAGTACACATTGGCGGAAATTCTCACTGGAATTCCAGTTTTTGGACTAAAGTGCGCAAATTGGTCATTTTAAATACCCTTATATCGCCGGAGTTTTTAATACCCATTTGGCATTTCGGACTTTTCTATTCTAATTGTAAAGATTCTTAACTGCTCATGTATTTGCAACTTCATCCTTGGTTTTCTGATTGTTTGTGCTATGTGGCTTCTCTTTCCATTAGTTTGGTTGTTAGCCTGTACAAGCTAATTTACAATTCATTTTTTCTAGGATTATTTCATTTTGACCCATCAATTAAGCTATAAAATATCTGAAAAATTTAAAAGAATATATAAGAGTGAAGCATTGAATCCTCAAATTTGTCTAAGGATATTGCTCAAAGACAACAAAAGATGAGAGTTATTCATCTTCAAATTCAAATTTGTCTAAGGATATTGCTCAAAAATGTGTTATCTCTTCCCTTGTGTAATATGTTGAATACATATAAATTTTCTGGATGACTACAATCTATCTCCCTCTCTGATTGAATTGAATGAGGTAAGTGGGTTAGGTAAGGCTTTTCAAGTACGCATTTGGTAATGAGTTCTTTAAAATTTGATAGGAGAGTGATACAAGTTAATAGAGTAGATTAGATTTGTAGTAAAAACTTCAACTAGATTTGTAGTAAAAACTTCAACTAATGATTTCATCTAGTATCATCTTAGCCATTGTATGAGAGATCTCTTAAAGTGGGGCTTATGTGGCTGTATTTATCTTATGTGGTAGTTGGCCATTTTATGTTGTGGTTGTATTTGTCTTTGGTTTGAGGGCTTGTAGTGGGGTTAGTTTGTTTATACCCAACCTCTATGCTTAGGGATTTTTAGTTTTTACTAATGTACTGTTAATGTGTTAGAGGTTGTCAAGCATATGATCTAAACAGGGTAACATTCTCTAGCCCTTATGCTACACATTTAATTTTTGACAGATATGCTAAAACAATGTCTGATGCTAACTCTATGGTATACATGACCACCTTAAGACAGTGCATCATCTTTTTTATTGTTTTTTTCCTTCTAATTTTATGTGTTTACTGAAAAGAAATGAACTAGAATTAAATCTAGGTGTTTGAGGTGACAAACTGAAAACATGGGTTCTGTTTGAATGCTCTGTGCTAAGTTCTAGTTACAGATCGTTTGAGCTTTGATTGCAAATGATACAAGGCTTGAAATACAAGGAAAAGTAAGCACACCAAGAGGGGAGTGAGTGAGATTATAGCTAGAATAAGTCTTTATGCACTTAAATTCGTGTATCACTGTGTCCGACATGCTTGTGACCAGTTACTTTGATCTTAACTTTAGATCTGATTCAGATTATCTTATCATGTTATGTGTATGTTTTAAGGCTAAAACCCAAAAGAAAAGTTATTGCATAAGTGGGTAGATGAATGTAACTAATATAAGACTGATTTGTTAGCGTTTAAACAAATATGTTTCTAATATGATCTTATGGACTAACACTGCAATTTTTAACTTTTAATTATATTGTTAAACCATGCGTCTAAATTTTAGGTTCTTTACTAATTATTGTTGATTGTTTTTTAACTTTCTTTCTAGTTATTATATCTTCAATCAAATAATGGGTAATTTGCCATACATGTGATTAATTTTCATTTACAATTACAACGCATTTACTACAATGCCTAATGATATTCTACAAGCAACAAAGATGGAAAAAGAAGAGCTCAATCAGCTTTGTGAGTTATTATCGTGGTTGACAATCGATGTAATTTTTTGGACGTGAATCGTGATGTATTTGTATTTACTCTAATGATTACATTAATACAAGAATCAAGTTGGATATTCAGTTGTGAAGCGTTTGAGTACTCGAGTAAAATTAACATGTGCAAATAACTTTTTTTTTTTTTTTTTATGTATGGAATTATTCTTTGCAATGACTAATTTCGTTGCAATATGCAAACAAAAATAAGAATGAGACTATTTTGCAACAACATTAATCGTTGCTAAAAAATAGATGTCGTTGCAATAGATGTTCATCCATCATATGAATGCCAATTGGTATGGCAACGACTTATTTGTAGCAACGATGCATGTCATTGCAGCAAATATATTTATTGTAACGACCAAAGTCGTTGCCTTATTCTTTTGCAACGCCCTTACCCTGCAACGACCCTGCAACGATAAAAGTCGTTGCGAAAAATGTTTTTTGCAACGACATGCGATTTTTTGCAATAAACACGTTTTCTTGTACTGATCTTAGGAGCTCCATGCTAGGACATCTAGGACTTTACTCAATTGCATCTCACACATACCATTCTAGAGTCATTAGGCATATCTAGGACCTCCTAGAGTCTACATGTTGCAGTTATCACCCATCTTAGGCATGTTAGTCCATCACATCATATAGTTGAATATGACATACATAAACAACATCATGCATTCTACCACATCAACATCTTGCAGGTGCATTCTAGCAAAGTCATAAGTGTTCTCAACACATTCATACATAGCATACACTCACCCTCCAAGAGACTCCAAGAGTTAGCACGACATTTTTCTCATCAAAATCATTTCTTTGCCTTTGTTCTTTCTTAAGTCGAGAGCTCACAAGGACAAGCAGTAGTACCATGTCGATCAACGCAATTCTCGATCATCGAACAACTCTGAGACATGAGCCTTCGTCTCAACGCATCAGAGGCAAAACGCGACCAAGAGCGAGGCAACCCCACCTCCTGAAAGTGAAGAGGTCAAAACCCTCAAGGCTAAGTTAGCCCACATCGAGAAGGTCATGAGCAAGACCAAAATTTTCGGTGACTTCCTAGTCAACACTGAAGGAGTGACCCCCGACATCAAGGGTATACTCCCGAAAAGGTTCTCCATAAAAAAGGTACTGGCACCGACGACCCTCAAGATCATCTAAGGGCATTCACAACGGCTCTAAGCCTAAGGAGTGTCGACAAATCCCTCTATGTGCACATATTTCCCCAAACTGTGGATACACCCGTTCGAAGATGGTTCTTTAATCTGGATCAACACAAGATCCAAAAGTGGGAGTAACTCACTACATTGTTCATCTCTCGCTACTATGACAACGTCATCCCTCCGATGACCTTAAGAGAGCTTGAAATCACAAGACAAGAGGACGATGAAACCTTCACCAACTTTGTCAAAAGATGGAGGACTAATGTAGCCGAGATGATCAACCATCCCTCCGAAAAAGACCAAGTAAGGCTACTCATCAAAAATCTCCAACCGAGATATTACGAGCCTCTGAAGTACCAAGCCATAAGCACCTACTCACAACTCAATGACATAGGCATGCTCATTGAAAACGACCACTTGACGTAAGAATTACCCACCGTCACATATGACTTCTTCAAGCAAAAAAGACGAGGGTCATGAATCTCACGATAGCTCGGATAATGAAAGTCCTCCTCCTTCTCGTCCGGTGAACTACATCACAACAAGACCCAAGAGAACATACTCACCTCTTAGCTTACCAGAAGAGCAAGTTTTTGAAGAGCTTCTCGGAGAAGGCCTCATCATGGTAATTGGTCCCATACCGGATCCGATTAAGAGAGGGAAGTATTGGAACCCATATGCATATTGCGGCTACCACCAAGGAAACGACGACTATACCAAAGATTGCATGCACCTAAGGCACAAGATCCAAGACTTGATTGATGATGGCATCATCTCTCCTCCATGATACCCGAGCTTAGAGTGTTTGAGTCTAGTCCACGTTAGAGAGTCCTCTCACTTTCTTTTGTCGAGTCCAAGTCATTTTCCTTCATTCATTGTAATGCTTCCCTTTACATCAATGAAATGAGCCTTTTCTTTACATCTCCATGAATTTGAGTCCAATGATAAATCTTAGTTGCTAAAACATGATCATACATTACAAAGGACCACAAAAGACTCATTGGGGAGGACCAAATGCAAAAAGAAAGGCAAGGGACACACACCTTTAAGATCATACCGAGGACATGAGGCATTCATCTTGGCACCCTACATTACACCTGTTTCACCCCATAATACAAAACACGATTTGCAACCCATTTGGGCCTAAACATATGGCCTTTCATTTCTCAAACCACATCCACGCTTAAACTTGGGACTAAGCGGAGTGCAACGGTATCACTTTTCATAAGAGGAGTTGGACCTCCAAAAGCAAAAAAGTAAGAAAAGAGCGCAAAAACAGAACAGGCAAAAAGCCCAAATCAAAACAAAATTAAAAGGAGTCCACCTCCTCAAAATAGGGAGTGACACCCAACACACTCGGGGCTTTATCACGGGGATTTGAGTCGTAACATCCCTTTCTTTGGCAAATCCGCACCTTAGCCTAACATTACAACCACAAAGCCCTCCTAGAGGTATGATAACCAGGTGTGTCCACCTTAGAAAAAAACAACAGCCCGCTAGGTCGAAAACTCGAAAGGACAACCTAGGCAAAAGTTAGGGCATCAAGAGCCGGCTAAGTCCGTTCACTCCAAAAGGCTTATGCAAAATTGGCAAGCCCGCTAGACGATCACACAAGACAATGATCCAGGAAAAATTTAGGGCACAAACAAACTAGAGTCCATGAACTACGTCAGCCTGATTCCACATTGGATACGTAGGTAACCTCCATAAGGCCCGGCCATAGTAATCACTGAACTACACAAGTCTTCCAAAGCTCCTACATGATCACCAACTAAAGGCAACTCAGAGTTTTAAGTGCTTGACATCTCCGTGATTTACCCCTTCTTGTAGCCTAAGACTTGGTTTTGAACTTGCAAACCCTTCATACTTTCCCACAAAACACCCATTGTTTTCTTTTTCTAACACTTAGCCAAATTCCCTTCACAACATAACAGTTCTACCCAAGACATTCTACCCCGGATCAGTCCTAGCACTCAATTCTCGGGCTCCCGTAGCCATCACCTCTCGAGTCACTAAACATTCTTTGGCATCTACCAAGTGCATCCTCCGGGACTCCAATTCAAAAACGGGGGCTTTCATCCATTTTATCATGGTTGACCAACATTTACGAACCCCGAGTCCCTTAGCACAAGGAGCACTGAGCTTGTTTACCCCACTCCGAAGTAGGGTCTTTCGCCTTTAAAAGATAACATCCCTAGATCAATGCTTCCTTTGAAGCGTCCTCCGCCTTTGTGTGTACAACGAGGTACTTCACGAATCTATTCCAAACCGGAGGCTCCTCGCTCCCCTCAACCATGAGTCAATGTCATCTTTTGACTCAAGGTCTTCCACACTCGAAGACATGTGAGACCCGGGACCCCATCCCCTCCCCCGTAGGGAGGGGGCGTCCCCGCATTTCTACTCTCTCGCGATGTTTTATGGGGGTGTGGTGGCCTTGCTTATCATGTTTTGTTCATTTTTTTTTTTTTTTTGTAATGTAAAGAAGTCGCCACCATATTTTAGGAATATGGAAACCGCGAAGGAATCAAACACGAATATCTAGAAAGATACTAGATCGAGCAATTGCGCCCTACTCCCGTTATAGGGCGTGACTTCATGTTTCCCAAAAGAGACTTGAGTTCGAGGATGTGGTGTCACACCCCAAACTCACTAATCCCGAATTTAGGAAAAGCGACTAATGAATCTGGGGCATTGACTGCCACATCCAACCCGAAGGTCAAATGTTAAGGCTAATTTAAAGAGCATACAAAATTACTAAAACAAACTATCTTGTCTAGGTATGATAATTAAGTGAAATCCATAATTAACCAAAGTACTAGACTTATTACAAAGGCCTCACAAACATGGCCACCAAACCATAAACTCAAAGAGTATCCAAACGCCTTAGTAAAACCCGCTAGGTGAATCACTCAACTAGCACAAAGCATTGACGCTCCATACCTCGATCAACCTGGAACAAGAGCATTCCAACCACACAGGGAAAACATAAATTCATAAAATCAGTACAAACTGATTACGGCATCCAGCTCCGTAAAATTCATAAAACACACTCTTAAAAGAGGTTTTGTTTATTTCGAAATTCATTTTCAATGCACATAACCATGTAAAGGTTCATTAGGAAAAATTCCCATAACTGTGACAAGTAATTAACACGTAGGAAGTGTAGTCTTTAGAGAAATAAGAGAGCCCACTAGCCGGTAGCTACATACCACGACACTAGTGAATAATAAATAGAGCAATAGAGCGCTCAAA
>BSSO01001114.1:0-25827 GCA_030267885.1 Mesembryanthemum crystallinum
ATAATGTGAAGAGAGAGAGTGATTGGAGAGAGAAAGTATAATTTTTTATTGTATGTAAGGGATAGTGGGGGGTAATAAGGGAGAATATGAGGAAAATATAGTTATGTTAAGGTAAGTATGGGACTTGATTTTGGGAGTTTTGTTAAGGTAAGTGGGGGACGGATGGAGTATAAAAGAGTGAGTTTTCATGATAAAAGGGTTAGTTTTTGGTCCGTCTCACCAAAACAAAGATGAGACGTGTCTCATTTGAGAATTTGTGTGCTAGTTTTTAGTTATGAAAAATTTTCAACTCTTTGTAGAAATTTACTTTAAAACTGATTTTATTTTGTACTTGTAGTTTTGTGTTTAATTTTCAAAACTGACAACTAAAAACTGGCAACAAAAAAAAATGATTTCCAAAAAAAAAAATTTAATGTCCAAAAAAATTGAAAACTAGCAACTTACAACCATAAACAGAACCGTAATAATGTATTAGAATTGTATTTGGAGTTTTTATTATTATTATTATTAATTAATATTAATTCTTCTTTTGTAAGCCATACTTAAACTATTTTGGAAACCCAACCGAAAGTAAATCAAATACAATTTGATTTTTGATCAGAAGTCCCTTGTGATTGTTGGAGGAGGGGTTCGACCAGAATGGAAAACACGACAACAAGTTTTTTAAAAAGTGAGATTTATAATAGGGGGGTTTGCGACAATTTTTTCAAACTCGAGAGTGGAGGGTTGTGACTCGTGTCATATCACCGTAAGTCATGCTCCCTTCGTTCCTTACTTAACTTGACAAACCACTATTTGCAAAGGAATTAAGGAGTGTAATTTTGGTCTATTTTGCCCTTGGTTGAGATATATAAAAGTAATGGGTAGTGGGGTAAATAATAAGAGAGAGAGTGATTAGAGAGAGAATGTTGAATTTTTTATTGTATTAAAGAGATAGTGGAGGGGTAAATAAGGGAGGATATGAGAAAAATATTGATTTATAAAGGTAAGTATGAGACTTAATTTTTGCATGGTTTGTAAAGATAAAGGGAGGGACGGATATTGATTTGTAAAGATAAGCATGAGTCTTAGTTTTGCATAGTTTGTAAAGATAAGGGAGGGGCGGAGAGAGTACTATTTACTCCACACTTTGTGCCCTTTCTCCGCAAAACCCCAAATGGTATTCAATTGATTCCAGAAATTACAGAAACAAGAAAACAAATTAATCGCCGGAGATGGCAGCAACACCAATGCCGGGAAACCCTAACTTCGACGGTAACCCGCCGCCATTGCCGCCGGCGCCGGGGACCGATATGACCGGAATATGCTTCAGGGATCAGCTATGGCTCAACACTTACCCTCTCGATCGCAACTTCGTCTTCGATTACTTTGCAATGTCTCCCTTTTATGATCGCACTTGCAACAATGAGCAGCTTCGGATGAATTCTATTCATCCTCTGGATCTTTCTCACCTCACGTAAGTTAAATCCCTAATTTATCCCCTCTTTTGTTGAATCCCTAATTTCCCTAATTGAATTGATGGAAGGAAAAACATAAGAATTTGGAGATGGAAGAATCAGTAGCTGTAGACTAAATTAAATTGAATTGATTGAAGGAAAAACACAAAACTTTGGAGTTGGAAGAATAAGTAGCAGTAGTTTAGGTGTGCTTGGCCTTGATAGAGGGATAACTTAGCTCACTTTGGTAGCATGATCAACTCTCTCTACCATTCATCATCCTACAAATGAGCTCATAGTAATAATTTTATGGGAGTTTTTATAAGATTAGTTAGTGAGGATAAAATTTATACCAATTGAAGTCTTTTTTTCTTGGTACCATTATGTAGTGTAGATTTAGAAACAGTCATATATTGAAAGGTTCTAGTCATGTGTTATCATCCCTAGTTGTATTTTTCATGGATCAAGTCATTCTTCTAGAGGACGAAATTTACTTAAATGTATCAATTTGGTCCAAAACCGTTGGTAACTTCTTTTTGATAACAAGTGCAATTGTCTATCGGGAACAATATTGTCGTCACTAGTGGATTGGTGAGGGGTAAGCTGTGTATATTTCCAGTACTTGCCATAGGCGGGATTCCAAAAGGTCTTTCTTTTTGCTATTGTAAATTTGTAATAACTGGGGCAATGGTTAAATTGATTTCTGTGTGGCACTTGAGCTAAGGAAGATTCACTATTGCAGTCAAAGTGATGCAATATATATACAGCTTTATGATTTCAGTTCATATTTGATGCTTGGTTTGGCTTCCAAGCTTATTTACTGATGTAGATGGAGGGAAAGTGCTTAATCTGTAATTGAGATGTTGGGTATGTTTGTTATTGATTAATGAGTTTCAATAAGAATTAAGTAGTGTGTTCATTGGAGTAGAATACTACTATTTCTTAAGACATTAGTAGTACAATTTTGGATGAACTCTGAAAAAGAAGGATCTCTTTGTGCTTCAGGAAGATGACTGGATTCGAATACATGCTAAGTGAAGTTATTGAACCAAATCTGTTTGTTATTCGCAAGCAAAAGAGGGACAGCCCAGAGAAGGTTACGCCAATGTTGACTTACTATGTGTTGGATGGTTCAATTTACCAAGCACCACAGCTCTCAAATGTGTTTGCTGCCAGAATTGTAAGCTGTCGTAACGTCGTCCTCTCCTTTCCTTCCTTTTTGTTATGGCATAGAATATTACGCATCCAAGTTCATGCTATCTGTGATAAGTTGTCATGGATATTAATTCTTGAATGACATATCACATGGCATTTTGCTCTTCGTTTGTTTGCTGCAAGTTTTCAATACTATGATTATGCTAGGATCTTTGGAAGAACCTTGATAAATATTTACCTTTCTTCTATCAAAAATGGAAATTATATCATTAAGAACCCTTATAGTTGAAAAAGTCAACACAATTCAATCCTATATCCCAGAGGCCCTGCCAGCTCAATCAGATTAACTGACCACCAAAAGTCCAAAACAAGAAGAGACAGGTCCATCCTTAAAATAAAGACGGTTAAAACTTTAGATGGTTTAATTAGGTTATAACCAACATACATACCATTTTGAACTGCTTAAAATTCACTCAAGCTCTTTCTAACTAATCTGGCATATCATGCTCTTGGTAATTTGGTAACAATTTACTTGCTAAAGTAAAGCAAGTTTTATGAGAGAGTCTATTTCTCTATTTCTAACTCAATAATTTTGTTCTCTATATGTTGTAATGTGCATTCTTGGAACCTTTTGGATAATTGAAACTGTGCTTGGATGGGCAGGGACGTGCGTTGTTTTATATTTCAAAGGCATTCTCAACTGCTGCCTCCAAGTTGGAGAAGATTGGATATGGTACCTTTCTACATCTCGACTTATCCTATTTCATAATTTGAAAGATCATCATTACTTTTGTGTATGTGCACATTACTGGAGTTGGTTTTCTTCTATTGTCTTTTGTAGTACTCTATTTCATAGCTCCTATGATCTTATGGGGGTTTCAGCCAAAAACACAATAAAAATTCAATACAGAGCAGTGAAGGTTATTTCTTAGAGAATATTGTTCTTCCCAGCAGTTTCTCAAATAACATCATTTTGACGAGCATTTACCATGGTCTATTAGGCAAGTGAAATTGGATTGTTCATTTCATTTTTGAGTTTTCTGCTGAACAATTGAAGCTGTTGAAGAGGATGATTCCTGAATCCTGATTTCATGTGATGGCTTTTAACAGTCTTCCCTTTGTCAACCTCTAAATGTTTGGAGATATTTAAATGGAAGCTTGAGTTTACTGGCATTTCTAGATAATTGATTCAAATATTTGAGCTCTTTGAATCCACCGAAACGACATCATATTTTTAGTCATATTGGACCTTTCTGATCGATTTTTAAGTCTTGCTACTTGGTAACTTCCAAAATGCGAGGCAATTGCTTCTAGGCCACACACTGTTAAAGTGAGTGTGTCCCACATTGATAAAAAGAAGTGGTCTTGAGCTTGTTTATAACCAAATGAGTTGCTCCACCTATTGCCAATTGGTTTTAAGTTGGAACCTCACTTGGGATGTATTCACTCACTTGAAATTGGGCCCAAATTAAACCAAAAATTAACACACACAATATTTGCAATAGAAAAGTAAGGAACTTACTACAAGGTCGTTGAGTGTGGTGGGAGTTTGTATCCTTTGCAATTGCAAGATTATAAAAAAGTTAAATAGGCAAGATGCAGTCTGCTAGAACAAGAGCCAACTGTACTACGCATACACAGAAGTGAACATGATCGTCATACCCAGCACCAGGGACTTTTCATACTGGTCTGCCCTTGCGGTTGTAATCTGATCCTCAATATGCAAGTATTACCAAACACCTAGAATGTATGTAACTACTCTACAGGAAGCTGTTTGCCCATTTCTAATTTCTCGAATAGTTTTATTTCCTTTTTGTCTCTCGTCTATGAAGTAGGAACGTTTGCTTGTAGCATGATCATGCCTAGAGCTCATGAAGCAATTGAGATAACAGTTCACCACCTTTTTTTTTTTTTTTTTTTTCCTGTTTGAGAACTCTCCATTCTCGGACGGTATTTTTCTTATGCATACACTGCACTGTTTTCAAAGCTTTTTCCTACCATTGCCAATTCCACAGATATAAATTTTCTATATGTTTCTGATGTTTGATTATCCACTGGAGAAAAAATTTAGTCTGGTTGATTTTCCCTTGTTGGTTGCAACAGATGGTGAGAGTGATGACGCAAATGATGATTCGACAGCTAGTAAAGAGACAATTGACTTCAGAGAACTAAAGAGAGTAGACCACATTCTTGCTTCCTTGCAGCGTAAAGTGAGATACACTTAAACTCTTAAATTTACATGCCATATTTGTTGGTTAAAAATGCTTGACAAGTATAATAGGGCATGATTTTCTCATAGATTAATTGATAGTGATCAATCTTGGTATGAGAAAGCCTCCCCACAACTCCATTTGGTACCATTCTTCTTGAGCAATTCCCTTGGAAGGTTGTATGTTCACAACTCCCATAGTGCTATAACACCCTTTCTAAATGATCTTACCTTCCTTTGTTTTTACCAACCCATGATTGGTTCAATGGGTTTTCCCCCTTTGTTGGCAGTTATTACCTTACTTAAGGTAGATCTGAATTCTTGAGTGAGTAGGGAGTCATCTGTGGAAATAACATTAGCTTATGAATTTGTAGGAAGATTGTTAGGTGACCCTAATGAAGCACCCAAAGATTCCTCCTTTCTAAGTGATTTATTTGTATTTTGATTATCCACTACTACTAATATTAGTAGTGCGCCTTTGGGTACCCCATTAGTAACATCTAACCATTTGCTAAATTGTATCCATAGAGATCGGTTGAATGTGAGTCTAAATGTGAAATTACGAGGTCACTTGCTAGTGGCTATGACAATGTTGTGAGTTTTAACTGGAACAATCATTTGGTTCTACAATGACAAGTTTTTAATAATCCAACTATCCTATAACCTCAACGCGGGATATTAACTGGAAAACTTTGTATCTTTTATCTGGATTCCTTTCTCTTTTTCAGCAATTGCTTGTTTCTTTTATGGGCCTGTTTGTATTCTATTTCGAACTTTGGATTTCGGTCAGTTTATGATCTTCAGTGCTTTGTTGTAGGCAGCACTAGCATTCAATACTTATAATAAACTAAGGGGCTCTTGTTTCTGATTGTGCAGCTACCACCAACCCCACCTCCACCCCCATTTCCAGAGGGCTATGTCCCAACTCAAACTACAGAAGCAGAACAAGGCTCAGAAACCCAGCAAGGGGCAGAACAGCAGCAGCTTCCTACTGTTGATCCCATCATTGACCAAGGCCCAGCTAAGAGAATGAAATTCGATTGATTCGGCTTCTTGAAGTTTTGTGCAACAGAATACTGTCTGAAACAGCAACATGATCTCTACTTGAACAGGACAACTTTCCTGCAACAAGGTATGAAATCTGAGTGACATATCTCTGCACTCTCGTGTTCACTGCCAATGCTATTGGAGATTTTCATCTCCATACCTTCCCCTCTAAAGCATGATGTGATGCCTCCAAATTGCTGAGCAAATTGCATCGGATGAAAAGAGGCAAAATTATGTAGAAGTTTGCCAAATGTTGAACTCTGGCTCAAGGGCTATAGGAGTTGAGACATAGCATACATTCAGTTAGCTTTAAAAACTTTTGTCACGTAATCATGTAACAGTAAAAAAGAAATGTAATGATATATAGGTATATGATCATATTCTACTATTGCTCAATTAGAATCTTAAGCTATTTGCATGCACGGTGTGTAGAATATCGTCTTGCACAGTAGTTCCGACTCAATTGGTAGAATTCCATTTTCAGAAATCACATTGCAAGGATCATCATCATTCCTCTCTGAGAACTCATGCATCCAGGTGCTAGAATTGTTATTACATTAAATAGTGATATATAGTTACAATAACTTAGTCATTAAAAGTTGATGCTTCATCTTAGATAAGATTAGATATTCATGCTTGTACAGCCTCCACTTCTGTTATCTCCTTATTCATCTCCTTTGAGCCCTCTGTTTTTGCAGCTTCAGAGGCATCTTCCGTCTTCTTTTGCTCCATCCTCGCATTCCCATTTTGCTTGTCATCCTTAGCCTCACTTGCCTGTACTAGCAGTTCTTTGGTCCAGTTGAGCAGCTGTTCTGTTGCCGCCTCATCTGCTCATTTCATAACTCATCAGTTATGCAATTAACATTCTGTTTTCTCTGCAACCAGACAGCGTGGCATTTTCTCCACATGTTATATTACATTCAATCAAAACGAAGGTACATACCTAGCCTTGGGATGGCGTGGCCTTGGGGGTGCCTTATAATGAGAGGGTCCTGAAACGCAGCCGCTAGTTCTTCAGAAGGCAGCTTCAACCAATCCTTTTCTCCAATGAAATGAACAGATTTGGCCTTGATAGGGTCTTTGTAGGCCACATCACAGATGATGGGAGTTCTGAATTTTGATCCTGAAATTGATATCATGAATTTAATGGGTGGATGATCCTTCAACACTTTTCCCTGTGATTGGTATCCCAGCAAAAGGGCAGATAATGTTGCTCCCTGAACAGAAGAAAAACTATTTGAAATACATACCTTAATAATAAGTTCCAATTTTTTTATTTTTATTTATTTTTTTTATTTTTTTCAAAGATAGGATTTCTTATGCTAAAAAAACAGTAGAATGAGAAATGTAGGAAGTGTTACCTGAGAGAAGCCAAGGAGACCATCAAAGGGTCCTTTGCTGGTGATGTATTCACATAAATGGGAGATACACTCTTCCAAGTTTGTATACTCGGTGAATTCCTTTGAAAGAGAAAAGGTAAGAGGATTCATACTACATGATTCCAACTACATACTATGTACGATTCCTTCTGTTCGGAATTAGTAGTAAATTTACGAGTATAAATTACATTTACAGAGAGAGTATGTTCTAGTGTAACAGTGAAGAACGCGACAAAGAATATAGATACCTTGTTAAACTGGAACCATTCAAAGTAGGGTGGTGGAAAATATCCCTCTATATCTGATTTGCCTCCAGCAGGAAATAAACCATCAGGAAAATCCTGGAACAGTTTTGCTCGATGAGTGTAGCTAGGTTTAAAAGTTCGTAGAAAATGGAGTATATTTTACAAATTATAAGCAAAAGTTGGTCATCCCTAGTAGATGGTATCTGCAGTATATGAATTCATACTCTGTATCACAATCATAGGACTCTGTATCATGCAAAAACTTGGTAATGAAGTGTTATTACTAAAAGTATCAATGTAATCAAATAGTGGTTGCAATTGCTATTGTGATGATAATTGTGAAACCATAAAAGATAGCTTAAAAGCCGATACAATAAGATCATGTCGCAGTGTAGTAGCCGCTATTTAGTGGTGGTCATTGGTTAGTACACTAAAAAAAAAAAAAGGTGATGAACAGAATAATAGGATGGTTAATTAGAAGTTAATAATTTACCAAGTCGAAATTGGCGAAAATAGAGGGATCCCATTTACTGGTGATTTGCTTCTTGAGGAAACTCCCACTGGTTCTAAATCCATGAAGGCACAGAATCCTCATCTTCTTTCCTTCACCACTACTCTCCATTTTCTTCTCTCTTTTGTCTGATTTGAGTGTGTACTGATCCAAGGTTCACTGCAAAAAGAAGGCAATTTAATGAGGAAAATAAGGCACTACAATACATTGTAGTATCAAGTTAATATACCTACCACTGATTTCCAATATTTATGAAGGCACAAAGCCAACTACCACCATCTAGGAGTTAGCTTTAGGAGGAGGTTGTTGCTCCACGTGAATTCCTCCTAATTTATGTTGTGGTTGGCTGCCTTGTTGGTGGTAACCAATACTACTAATTTTTTTCATAACATTTGAATATTTACTGTTGTGTGTAGAACTGGTAATCCCTGATATGATACGACGACATGACCTAAATGCCATATAAAGTTACTAAGACAAAAACGTAACAAAACCAGATATGAAATTGAATATGTATCAACCGTACATGGTGATGTGATTTGACCTATGTCTTATAATGTACTTAATGATTTAAGTGTTGATATCATTTTTTATTTATATTATGACCGACTCAAATGTTGAAATTGACAAGAAGTATAAATATGAGTACGACCAGTTAACAAGTAACTATTGGCTAATCATCTTAGCTCTTGATTAATATGATAAATTTTGGCATTCAAAGATTCATGAGGTGATTGACTCATTGGTAAACAGGCTCTAAATTGTGCACTATGTTACTAGAAGCATGTTAGTATTTGAAGCCATCTGATAAGCACTTACACGATTTTATTTACAAAATATTCGAGATTATGTATTGGAATGTGCTTCATAACCAAGCATAAAGAGGAAAGGTGTCCCTCATTACCAACATCCAACAAGAGAAAATAAGGTGATAATGTTGGTTGTCACCAAATCCATAGCCAACTATAAACCTTAACTAGGGAAGTGCACTCTAATGTTGTTGTTCACTAAACGTTAATGATTCTTGTTGTAATTCGTAACTTATGTGAATTAAGTACTCTATTATCCCTAGAGTTGTTGGTCAAATTTAGATTTGATATAATCATTTCCTTGATGAGCCACAATCAAAGTCGATTTCACTAAGCTGCTCATATTTGTGGACTACATAAACCAGTAAGCAAGGTGCTAGTGTGCCAAAAAAAAAAATTTTACAATGGCCACCGCTTAGTGGTGGCCACTGAAACTTTTAATATATACCGTTAGATTTAAGTGAATTAATCTTATGTGTTCATTTTCTATTATCAATTATAAGTTTGGTTGGAACCAAAAATATTTTGGGTTCAACCAAAGTGATGATTATGATTTTTTTGACTTTGGTTACAACCAAAAGCAGTTTGGTCCCGACCAAACCAACAATGTTTCCACGGCCACCATTTAGTGGTGGCCGTGGAAGAATTACCCGTGCTACAAAAGAATTCATACACCGTTCAAGTATAATTATAATTAGGATTATGGTGGGTAAAGAAAATGGGCTTAATGGAAGCCACAAATCACAATTTCAATCTTTTGCAAAATAAAGGTGAAGGCTCAAAGTGTGGGCCTATGGAATATGGATGAGGACCACACTTTATTTTGGAATTAATTTGGTGGTATATCAACATATAAATTGTTTAGCAATAATTGTGTAGATGTTCAATAGAGGCAATAAACTGTGTCTTATACTAATAGATATGCACCTGTATACCTATGATTTAAGTAATCCCCTAGTTAGAACTTAGAAGTATCACTTTTTGTTGAATGGTCGCACGATGTGATAATCTCATGTAAATTTTTGCGCTTTTAAGTTGAGTTGTCTCACTATGATATAGATATATACTACTCCATCCTTTCAGGATTAACCTTCCTAAACGGAAATTTAGAAGTGAAAGTTTATAAAATTTGACTATTAACCATTCAAAAAATATAATGAAGAAAAATATACAGATATATTTATTGGATTCCTCTTGAAGAGTGGTTTCATAAGAAGTCATTTATATACTTTTAGCTATTACTTATATTGTATAAATTATCAATGGTCAAAGATTGATTTTGCAGATCTCAAAAAGTCCAAATCAAAAGGTCAATTGCGGACGGAGGGAGTAGTGTCCTTCTATTGCTCTAATATCTATGACCTTTGACAATATTATTATTATTATTATTATTATTATTATTATTATTATTATTATTATTATTATTATTATTATTATTATTATTCATGTGTTCAATTATGGTTGACCAAAGCTTTCATGTAATGCCAACATGAGACATTGGATGCGTTATGATCTCAAAGCATTTACCAATAATATTTGACATTATTGGAATCTTTTCAAGGCCTTTCACCTTTGACTTTATAAGGATTACAATTTGATTTTTCATCATCTCTTCTTTCTTTAAACTCAACTTTATTCCTTACAAAAGAGTAAGTTTAATGCATGGACTCTGATTTTTTCCCCCTACCTCGGTTCCACCATTATGTCACCTAATTTTCACCTCCTTTTTCCATTAGTTAAAATTACTCCCTTCGTTCTTTGAAGAAGCTGACACTTGGTTACGTGAGTTGCGGAAAACCAAGCGTCACCTTGTTTATAGAACGGAGGGAGTATCATTTTCAAAGATCTCTGTTTCACTCATTTTCAATGTCAAGCTACAACTAGAAGTAGAACAAATAGTTAAGCTGATGAGACATGTTTGTATCAAACAACTGTCATATCAAATCTTCAATAAATCAATGCCAGGTTGGCACATGAAGAAGATATATAGATTGTACACAAACCAGTGATATTACACTTATAGGTCTAGTGTACAGTTGTACTTGTGTGACAGTCTCATTTCACTCGTCTTTTAATAAGGGACATAACTTATATGCGCGCTTTTAACACTATCTGCAGTATATTTTTTCTGATATATACAGTATATAATACTATTAACGTTGAGTGATTAACATCTTTTAGTTCCCAAAAATAACTGATTGAAGCATTGAAGATCAAGTTTCTCAAATGAGGTGTGTCTATTCATTGTTGAGCTATATTTGTAGTTTGTGCTTAGGAAATAAGTATTCAATCAAGTCTTTAGCGTTCAAGAAACTACATTACATTTAAATTGGTGTATTATACAAAATGGGAAAGGATGAATTACAATCACCAAGGTGGAACTTGATTAAGGAAAAATCTAATTCTTTGTTTTCTTCAACTTATTTTTGTTAATTTCAGAAAATTTAGTAAAATCAATGAAAATCAGCCAAATTTAACAAAAGTCAACCAAAATCAAAAATTGAAAATGAATGTATAAAATAAAACAAAAACATAAAGAAATAAGAGCCTTAATTGACATTTTCAAATAAAACATTCTAATAAATAAATTACTAAAAACAAGTGGGCATTGTAGTGTCCCCACCTCCCGACAGCAAGCCCCACTCTCACCTAAAGATTATTTTGACTGACCAAAAAACCCATTGGAGCATTGAGCCATTGATGCATAATCCACAGACAAAGGCAGCTCAGCTTTGGGGGCTTCCTTTAATCCTTTTGCTTTAGCTAATTAATCAATAGTTAACTACACAACCAAGTCTAATCTTAACAATCAAGTTCTCCATTTGCTCATTTATCCAAGACCAAACAAACAAGGCAGCAAGCTGAATTCTATTTGGATCCCAGAGTGATATAAGTAACCACACACACCAATAGAGCAAAAATCAACCGGCATTCAAGAGGATCTAAAATTGTGGATTATAAATAGGCAAAACAGGGTTTTATATCCTCAAAAATTAAAGTGTATTACTTTCCTTGATATGTCACGGGCACCCTCATAGGGACATGGTAGGAGCCCAAGGCCTGAAACCAGATCTTTAAGAGCCCTCGGATGCCCCGTACTGGTCTCCCATTTACGAGGCCCCAAATGTGATGCACAGGTAGGTAGGCCGCTCGAAGCGCCCCACTAAGCCACGAGGGGGCCTCTTGGGTCCCCCGAAGTAATAAGGCACATCGGTGGAGAAAAACTCAACCGCCACCCGAAATGGGCAAAAACCGTGGTCTATAAGTGGGCAAAACGGGGTCATGTAACCTCAAAAATTGAAGTGTATCATTTTTACATGATATCGCATGTGCACTCCCATTCGGACATGGGAGGAGCCTGAGGCCGGAAACAGGGTCCCTAAAAGCCCTTGAGTCCCCTTAAGAGTCACGCATTCACAAGGCCCCGAACGCTAAATTCATTGGTGAAAATGGAATTCGGTCACTCGGATAGGCCCTCGAGCCACAACGGTGCCTCTTGGGTCCACCTAAGTCATCATGTACCCCGGTGGGGTCAAACTCAATCGGCGCTAGAGAGGGCCAGAAACCGTAGACTAAGTGGGCAAAACGAGCTAGGTCTCAGAATCTGAAAAATTGAAGGGTTATTTTTTCACGATATCGCACGGGAAACCTCATAGGAAGATGGGAGGAGCCTAGGGATGAAATTCGGATCACAATTTTTATTTATTTTATTTTATTTTATTGTTTTGAGATAAAGGAAGCACTAGGCCTTAAGTACAAGATAACAAAGAGTAAGAACTGGATACCTTAAACTATGCTTATATTTTTCTTTTAAGCTCGTGCAAATTTAAATGTTTTTAAAATTAAATAGATAAACACACACAGAGGGTCATTGATAATGAAAAGCTCTACTTATGAGAGATAAATTATTTCCTTATATTTTCCTTTTAAGAAGTTATACTGTTGCATTTTTGCATATATAGAGTGAAAAATAGAGGAAATTACATTAGGATGATAGTGGCGTTTCCCATCAATCGATTCAAAAGACAGCTAAATTTGCACAAATTTGGCAGTTGTCTTCATATCTTTATCTTAGCTAATACAGCCAATACAAATGATTGCAATGCAAAATTCATGTTTCATCATTATATAATGCATAAAGATAGGCCCTTTTATTCTTAATCAAATATATTATCTAAACACAAAGCCATATTTTATTGGCTACCACACTTAAAGAATTCAGTAAATAATTTTATTAGATTGGCATAATAGAAAATAATATGCCAACCAAGAACCCCACATAGAACTTGTTTGAGCCACTCCATGCATGGCTCCACGCACCCACCTTAAGTTCTTTTGAAACTATAAAAAAAAAAAATAATAATAATTTTCTTTCCCCTATTGAACATCTTTGACTCTAACAGAGTAACAGTTAGGTATTTGGACTTGAAGTGAAACAATCATAATCGATAGTAAATGGACGCATGAATGAGTATAAGTAAAAGAATCATAATTAACAACAAATGGACACATAAGATTTTTTCACTTAACTCAAAATTTCAATAGCCACTACTTAATGGTGATCATTACAAAATTTTACCTTAATTAATGACATAAGAGAGACTCAGATCACAATACTCACTATATTCCTAACATGCGACAACATGTTTTAAGTTGGACTACATAGAGTACTATAGTAACTAAAATCATCGATAACTAAACTTCATTATTCCAAATATGAAGATGTTAGATACCAAACCTAAACATCATAATTTTGTAGTAGAAAGTAATCTTGCATCGTTGAAAAATAAAATAACTAATCTCAAAAAGATTTTTACCAAATGACGGTTTCTCATATCCTAATATTTTCATTAAAAACTCAGTCATACCTTTCTTAGTTAATGTCTAAATTTGATATCATCTACCATCTCATGGTAATAAGATTCATTATGTTACTGAGTGAAGAAACGAAAAAAGAAGTAAATAAAGTTTATCATACACTTTTAATTAGTGTTATGACAATCCTTGAAACAAAACAAAAAAAAAAAAAAAAAAAAGTAGAGTTAATGGAGCGGTGATTGAAAATATAAAAACTAGAGCTTTAATAATTAGGATTTTGTTCCTTGAAAACAATAATTCAAAAAGGGTGTTTGAGATTAGGTGTAATAATTAAAGGGTGTTAGACAGTTAACTATTTTTCATAATTATTGGGAGTTTTAGGGAATTTCTTGGGAATTATTTTTGATTTTTTGGCAAGATTTCAACTATGTTTGGCAAATTTAGCTGTTAGCTGTAGCTGTTTTATGATAAATGAGGAAAAAACAGTATGAATTAGGTAAGAGATGTAGCAAAATGGCAACAAAATAGCTGTTTTGTAAGCTTTAATTGAAAGCTTGCATGGGTAGCTTCTCAAAAAAAGAGGTAGTTGTAGTTGTTTTAAAAAAAAAAAAAAAAAATTTGGCAAAGTGTTTGGTTGCTGAGAGTAACACAGAGAGGTGAAAGTTGAAAGTTAAAAGCTAGCTATTTTGCCAAACACAACCTTCATATATTATAGGAAAAGTGGTTGTAAATTCGTGAGGAAAACATCATTATTATCCCATTTTATGGACAACAAAGAAGGAAGTAAAAGAAACCTATTCAAAATCTAACAGTTGAACACAAGGGTATAACCATCTTATTCGAGTTCAAATTCTGCCACATAAAAAATTTAATACTCCAGAAAATATGAAGCAATTAAACATCTAAACCTAAAGTTGAAAATAATTCAAAACTTGAAATATTTTAAGTGAAAATATTTAAATGTCGGATACCCTTCTAATTATAATACTCGAGAAATTGATTTTAGAAAAATTTCCAAAAAATCAATTTAAGATTTTTTCAATTTTTGTCCTTCTTAGAAAGAGAGTTGAAGAGGAAGGTGTATAGTGGGGCCACTTTTCACAATTTACGAAAATCAAACCAGAAAAGAAATAAAATGTGGGGGAAAGAGAAAAAGGAATCAAATTTCTCTAACGTCTATATATCTGAAGGCGGTCTGTACCGACACGTCATTTCAAATTATTAAATCGTTTTTATTCAAATTTAATCATTTTTTTTTTTTTTATTTTTTTATGCAACCCCTCTTGTCTTCATCTATTTATTCGTCTCTCCCCTAATTTTCTCGTAATTTCCTGTCAATTTCAATTTCAGTTTCTGCATAACATTCACTCAAATATTATTTCTTGGTGCCTCACTCTCTCTCATCTCTTCTCGTCTCTTCTCTCTGATTTTGCATCAATTCAATTATTATTGCATCTCCTGATTCTGTGCACTCCAGATAAGGTGAATCATCAATCCCATTTTGGACTTAAATCTCCTGTGGATTAATTTCCTTTCTTGATTTATTGCCCACATAAGTTGAATTCTCATCTGGGTTTCTCTTATTTATTCGATTTGCTTTACTTTTGCTGCTGATCAATGCAAGGTTTTAGTTGATTGGTGTTGTTGTGAGGTTTCTTTCACAAAGTTCTCTTCTTTAAATTTTTCTTGATTTTCATTGTTGGGTTTTCAGTGAATCTGTGATATACCCTTTTTCTTTCTCATTTCTTTTTGAATTTGATTGCTTGAGTGTGAAATCTGGGGTTCTTTTTTATTTTATTTTTATATACATTAGGGTTTTTTTAATTCTTTTGTGGGGATGTGATTTGATTGTTTTCTGGGTTTACTTGTGTGTTATGATTTAGGGTTTCTGGACTTTTCTGCAATTTTCTTGTAGGCAATTGCTCTTTATGTATAAGTTAATTATCAGGGTTCTCTTTAGTCGTTAGGTTCTCTTTCTTGTTCCGAGTTCACATTCAAGTTAGTAGGTTTGTTGCTTGGGAAAAAGGAGAAACTTTTTGTGGTTGACTTCACAATTGAAGTTAAAGATTGTAGAAATGGTGCAATACTATGACTTGGTTATGTCTTTTAAGGTCAGAATCTATTGTTATAATCTTGTTCGTTCTGTTTTGATACTCTATTTTTTTTATTTTTTTTTTGACAAAGTTTTGATACTCTTTAGTAATGCTTTTTTTCCAGAGAATTCTACAGTAATTGGGGGCTTTCCAAGTAGCAAGCTAGTTTAAGGTTTTTACATTGAAATTTCAATCGTCCCGTGTAATGAGTAATGGTTCTTCTGTTTGTGGGGACTTTTCTTACTTTCCTAGTTATCATAACTATGGGAAAGGCAATAAGATTGAAGCTTGGTGTTTTCAGTGCATTATTGAAGAATATTTCTTCCACATTTCCAGTGTATTTAGCTTGCAACATGTTGCTTTCATTTTTCTGTGCATTTTGGAAACTCTCATTAGACAACAGAATTCAAAATACCCTCATCTAGAATATAGATTGTATCTATTCTAGGCTTTTGTTGCAAATCCATTCAGTGCTTCGAAAGTTGATCTATGCATTTCCGTGGCACAAGAACATCAAATTGGTGGTGGGGATGTTTATCGTTATGGATTAGATTAATAAGTGGGAAACGAATTTTGTTTTCTGATAGCCACCAGGGGAGGGTTGTATTAGGTAGCCCTTAGACTGCTTAGAACTTATATATAGCCTTCATGCATGTATCTCGTGATGCAGTTGGTAAATAATCTGTGTCAATAGTGGATTAAGGCTTGGTGCCTTGGTGGTGACTTTATGAATTTGGTAAATGACTGTAATAGGTGTGAAGAGCATGAATAATCTTGCACCGTTGCTTCTATGGTCATTCACTGAAGAGATTTTGTGATGAAGATGACACTAGGAATTAGCGAAGCATCACATCCTTACGAGGATCGATGGTCTGCTGTGTCTAAAGCCTAGGAAGCCTCTGATTAGTTAGTTAATAAGGCATTATTTGTCCACATTTCAGAGTGGTTTGGTGTCATAAAGTATGTAGTGATACTAGATGAGCTATTATTTCAACAAGAGCATCTGGCACCTCAAAACAAGCTTGGTTGTGTATTCATGTGAAATTTACAATTATTTCTTGAAACGTTATGGTACTTCTGTGTATGTTCATCTTGATGTGAAAGATGTTTTCAACTCTCTGTTATTGTGCAGATAACCTTGCTGGAGTCGCTCTCCTCTGACAAGCAGTGGTAGTTGGAGCTTTGGCACAGACTCAGGAGGAACCAGAACGTTTTGAATAAAGCAACTCGCCAATTTAAGAAGTGGTTATGGTAACTTTTTCTGTCAGCATCTATTTCGAATTTCTTTCCCCTCTTAGTCATTGTCCAAATTAACTACTTGCTCTGCTATCGTTGAAGATGATGAAATTTTGTTTAGTACTTAATATGATTTCCATACAGATGCATACAATTCATGCACCAGCAATAATGCTCACGTGTATGCACTCGCAATGTTTTCAGTGTAATTATGTAGAATGAATTACTATTATTCCCAATTGACCTTCCTGTCAAAACATTTCCATTACTTGGCATGGACTTTCCTTTGCACACCAGACCTCCCTATTGGCGGGAGTCAAAGTAGTAGTTGTTGTAGCTTTCTTTTGTACACCATCATTGACCTAAGCAGGTTTTAATGAAAAAAAGATCTATTCATAATTTTGTAATGGTAATATGAAAAACGAGGTAGGTGCGACTCTAATAATGATGAATACCGAATGAGAATGTTCATTTAGTTTTGTGAAGAAGTATGATCAACATGTTGAGCTTGATTCGCAGCTTCCTTTGAGGTGTTACTGGTTGATTAGTGTCCCACTTACATACTCAGAACTGCAATAGCGTAACACTCAAGTAATATTGAAAAACGATTTATATGTGACTGTAAGAATGATAAGTCTGTATTGTGTTTACTCATTGAGCTTGATAGCAGTTGCGAAAGCATTTCATGAGTCCTATTTAAGGTGTTGCACTGATTAATGACCCTATGAAGAATGCAGCAGCACAGAATCTCTTTCCCTTTCCATAACCCCCCCCCCCCCCTTCCCACCCAAAAAGAATACCTAAAAAAATGGAAGAATAAGTAGAGTGAAGATGAAGGACTGTTTTGACTTTTTCTGTTTATTCTTTTGTTTGTTTTTATGTTAAATATAGTATTTTATAAGTCATTAGTGCTTTAATTTGGCGGTCTTTAATCTGTGTCAATTTATTGTTTCCAAGTGGCTGAACCTGAACAGTTTATGATAATGATGCGAGTCAAACTCAGCTTATTATGTGCATTACGTATGTTTGCACGTACATTTGCATAGGGAGTCGCAGTATCTTCTATATCTGAATTGAGGAATGATTTACTTTCTTTTTCTCGATGTAGGCTACTAATGAAAATCTTCCACCAAATGTTATTAAGCAACTTGCTAAAGAGTTGAAGAATCTTGATGAAACACCTCCGGAAGGAATTAAAGTGGGTGTTAATGACGATGATTTCACAACCATATTTGCTGACATCGAGGGTCCAGGTGTGTTTTTGTCTCTGTTCTTTTCTTTTCTTTTTTTTTTTTTTTTTTTTTTTTTNCCTTTTGATATATAAAGATGACTTAGATGCCTCTGAGCCACTTTCTAGGTAGCTTAGAGCTTAACTCAAGTGGAAAACTCTAGTGAGCTGAAGTCGACTATGAGCTTGTGCTGATCATTGATTTGGCATATGGTCCTGTATTTGATATCATTGCCCATATTAAGCATTTACTGAGCCAGATTTGCCCATGATCAGAAAGTTATTTGAAAAGTGAGTTTCCTGTAATTTACTCTAATATATGGAGACTGACTTTATTCTTGAACTATGCAGCCGGCACCCCCTATGAAAATGGTGTCTTTCGCATGAAGTTGATATTGTCAAGTGATTTCCCTCATTCCCCTCCAAAAGGTGAGTAATATCTTTTTACCTGTTTAGTTTAATTGATATCTACTTGTATGATATCAACCTTCCACTTTCCAATCTAATGGGTTGACATTGTGCTTCTTGGCACCATATACTTTTATCTGATTGGAAGTTTATTCATTAATCATCATGAACATTAACAAAATTGTATACGGATATGTCCTACTTTCCTTGGACTTTGGGGGTGCAAGGATCAGGTGTGAGTTTGGGTTTGGGATGTTTGAACGATAAAATCATTGGACTTCATCGCTTGGCAAATTGTCAGATTCATGTCCATCATTGGCTATGGCAAGGAAACTAGAGAGTTGAATAATAGAGATTAAGATTGTTGTAATCACCAGATCATACCCCCAAAAAAGCATCTAGGGTGCAAGTATATGACCTGGAAAATTGTCACATACATGTCCAATACGGGTTATGGTAGGGAAAGTCAAAGAGTTTGGAGTAACGCAAAAGATCTCCGTTTGAGACAAAAAGAGCAAAAGAATCTTTCTTCATAATAGTGCCATTGCTTCTCATCTAGGTGATGATCATTGAGAAGTTGTTGGGAACTTGGGATCAAGGATAGCTATACGTATGCTAGAACATGATCATGTGTAGTGCTCATATCTTTATTTATATCAACACATGACTAATTTCTCCATGTTGAAACTGATGGAAAATATTTCTTGTATGCATCAATACTGAGTATTATGTTAGTTGTTTTGCTGTTTGGCACTTGCCTTTGTTTGGTACTTCTTTGGCTTGCTATTAGATGGTGGTATGTATTGGTGATACAATATCTCCTTCAGAGAGACTTTCTGCTATGGTATGAGATCATGATTAACGGTTCGCTGGAACTGCTGCAGGCTATTTCCTTACTAAGATTTTCCATCCAAATATTGCAAATAATGGCGAGATTTGTGTTAACACCTTGAAAAAGGATTGGAATCCTACTCTGGGATTGCGCCATGTTCTTCTGGTACGCTGGTTAACCTTGATTTCTCGTATGTGAAACAATGCTGCCATTAGTTTGAATCTTCATTAACTTGTGGTGTTTCATCTTCATGATTACAGGTCATAAGATGTTTACTCATAGAACCTTTTCCGGAATCAGCACTAAATGAGCAAGCTGGCAAGATGCTGCTTGAAGATTACGAGGAGTATGCAAGGCTTGCTAGGTATAAGTTAGTGTTAATGAAACGGATACATTCCCCATCACCCTCTGTGTTTATGGTAGCGTATAGACATGCATAAAACTGACCCGACCCCTAAACCTCAATTTCTTAGACCTGAACCTGGAAGTAACTAAAAAGTTTGTTTTTGACATAAAAATCAACCCGAACCCAAAATGACCCATTCTGGAACTGTTTGACAGGTCTAGTTGTGTGCATATAAAGGCTCCACCTTCCCAAGTATTGGAACTGTTTCTGATTGTTCTGTGTGCTAACTTTGGCAGGTTATACACCGGAATTCATGCCAAGCCAAAATCTAAACTAAAGCAAGGAGCAATTTCTGAGTCGACTACCGCTCTGAATGTCGACCAAAACGTCGACCAGAAGAACCCGGTACCAAGCACTGGGGCTCCATCACCAGCCCCTCCCATCCCACCAACCACTAGCAGCAAAGGAACAAGCGGTCAGGATCAGCCCGCAGCGTCCATGCCCCTCACTCCTCTGGTGAACGAGGCGACAGCTGTGGGGTCTTCTGCTGCACCAGCAGCAGCAGTGTCACAGAAAAAGGAGGGCGTGTTGAAGGAGAAGAAGAAAATTGACGCGAGAAAGAAGAGCTTGAAGCGACTATGATCGATCGTTTAATAGGGAATACAAAACCTTATGGTGATTGTCATAGTTTGTTGCTTAGTTCTTCCCCCCCTTCCCCGAAACCCCAGTCTCCATGCAAGTCGGATTGATAATAGGGAGACACACAGTAACACCATAGACAAGTTGCTTTGATGCACTGTAATGAATATGTACCTTTACTAGAATACTATCTTCTTTCTCCATTCATTAGCATTATACCTGTATTCCTCAGCATCAAGTAGCATAAAAAGCTTAATATGGAAAGATCTTATAAATGTCCAATTTATATGATGTTTCTGCTAAACCCCTAAAAGAAAACGAATAATGCAGTATAGAAAACTACCAAATACGGAGTATACCAATGGCAAGTGTTTTCATTTCTAATGAAACGTGCTGAATTGAACCGAGTTATATGAATGGTAATAATAGAGTGATTATATAAAATTTATGAATTGAATTGAATGCAAAATTGACCCGTGCAAGTTAACACCCCAAACACACTAGGCTTTGATACTTTTCTACATTTGGTAGAATAGCAAATGTTTTCATTGCACCCCAAACACTAGGCTTTGATACTTTTCTGCATTTGGTAGAATAGCAAATGTTTTCCATGAAAATCTCTAGAGACTAGAGCCCAAGCTCTTTCGTCAATCATTTTGCAGAAAAACATATTCACCAAACAAAATGAGCTCATTGTAACATCGTGTGATTGAAACCTATTCCTCTCTTTAAGAAAACACCACCATGCCATTAACACAGCCTCACCATCATCTCACTCTGACTCAAACCATACAGCTCGCTTCAACCTCGGAGCCAAATTCGTAGATTTTGAGAACAGGAATTTACCTATTCAAACTATCGATAACATACCAAAAGAACATTCAGATATCATGCCAAATGATTTACATGTCCCTCTGACGTAGTAACAAACACATTCTTCCAAGTTCCTAAGTTTAGAGGCCTAAGAGAGAACCACGAACAACAGAACACTTTGAAAGTTGAAAATTGAGTCATCCATCAGAATTAGAACCTCCGGGCAATCCAGTTGCACAGGAAACCAGAAAAGAAAAGTTTACGACATCAGGACCATTACAGAATTGCAGAAAGGGGAAAACCGGGATTCAACCACAATCAGAGAACAGAACACTACTAAAAATACTATCTGGTTTCCAGGCATCGGAAAAGAAAAAGCTATAGCTGCTGCGATAATAGCACGTTTACAATCTTTTTTCCTCTTTTTGTTTCTTTTTGTTTTTTTTTTTTTTTTTTAATTTGTCCCTTCCTTCCACCATTTCCATTATCTTGAGAGATCCTCACTTGGCCATCATCACTTTGACAAACTCCTCGTAGTTGATCTGACCATCACCGTCAACATCAGCTTCCCGGATCATCTCATCAACTTCTTCATCAGTAAGCTTCTCACCCAGGTTGGTCATCACATGGCGCAGCTCAGCAGCAGAGATGAAGCCGTTCTGGTCCTTGTCAAACACACGGAAAGCTTCCTTCAGTTCCTCCTCAGAGTCGGTGTCTTTCATCTTTCTGGCCATCAGGTTCAGGAACTCCGGGAAGTCAATGGTGCCATTACCATCAGCATCGACCTCGTTTATCATGTCCTGAAGCTCTGCCTCAGTTGGGTTCTGGCCCAGAGACCTCATCACTGTTCCGAGCTCCTTGGTAGTGATGCAACCTGCCATATACATAACAGCTCAGCGAATATGAAGGTCTACGAAATAATGAGAGCATATTGCTCCACAAAACTGTAAGACTACAACAATCACACGCCAAGACTACAACAATCACACGCCAGCGTCTTGTCGGAGCCCATTACTTTTGAGGCAAGGGTTGCTTATATACCATCATGGTCAACCTCTACTCATGCATCAATTAACCTATGCTGCACCATCTCACCCTGCATAATCTTTGGTGAACATACACGCCACCCTAGCCATGAATGCACCAGCATCTAACACATTTGTCAACAAAGCGGACTGGGTGCAAGAATCTCTCAGATTAAGAACAAATGCATGCAAGCATAATAATTCAAAAAATAAAGGCAGAAACATATAATTAAGAGCATACGACACGTATGACTGGAACAATAATATAACGTTAAGGTATCAAGTGAATCAAAGAATTATTAAACATGCGAAGAAAATCCAAAACCCAACTGTCAAACGACGTCATGCCACTTGTGCAAACATAACTTGAAGGTTGTCACTTCGTCCAGCATAACAGCCATACTATTCGCATTTACTACATAAGCATCAAGCGTTTAATGAACAACGCATTAGCACGACATGCTCGATATATTACAAGTTTAATGATCACTACTCAATATTTAAACAACCTAAACACTCATCTAAGAGATCTAAAGCAGTCCAAAGAACGTCACCCTTTCCATAACAGGAACTACAACTAATATCACCATTCCAATCCAACCAAGCATCTTCATCCAAGATCAAATAGCTCCCTTGAATTTGGTATCAATCACACAAGGAAACTAGCCACAAAATTGGTCCATTAAATGGTATCCATCACCACATAAAATAAATGTTTCTCCTTAGCTTGGTAATTCAACAGCTCGGTTCAATGTAAATCTTAACCAAATGCCTATGATCCAACCAATCAAACTACTCGATTTATGGCCTCCATGAAACGATCATGCAAATCAGTAGTAAAATGAAATCCTGTATTCGCAATCATACTCATCATATCATTCTCCGGAAATCACCATCCAATTTATATAAAAGTAAGCTACGTTTCTCATTCTATCTATATTCTTCTTCTTCTTCTTCTTCTATATCTTTCTTTCATAATCATTTTCCAGCGTTTTTTTGACTCATTATAAACGAACATGCACATGATCAAATGGTAAAATGAAATCATATACACACAACAAACCTCATCTATCATTCTCAAGATATCATCATCATTCTTCCTCTTCTTTATCACTCTCATAATCATTTTCCATTCACAACTCACAACGCTGTTTGACTATTCAAACCACACACCATCACCAATCAATCCCTAGCAAAACTAAATTCCGAACCTCGAAAATGAGCAGATCTTCAACATGTATCCCCTAAACAAATTTCGGAAAACAAGAAAGGAAAGAAACAACGTATTTCTCGAAACTCAACCTCCATTAATGAGCGACAAACCACAAAAAAATTGACAGAAAAACAATCATAAAATCAACAAATCGAAACCAAATGTAACAAAGAGAGATGATCAACGAAAACAACAACAAATCCAGCAACAAAAACCAGATCTATAACCAAAAAGAGAGAGAAAGAGAGAGAAAATGATTCAAAACGCACCATCGCCATCCTTGTCGAACAAGCTGAAGGCCTCCTTGAACTCGGAGATCTGGTCGTCGGTGAGTTGCTCCGCCATTTCTGCCTGTTTCTCTTTCTCTCTCTGTGTGGTTTCTGGATCCTTCCTTCCTTCCTTGTTGAGTTTCTCTCTCTAGTTTCTCTCTCCAAATCAATATCTATCCCTCCTCGCTCTATTTTAAAAAGCCAAAACAGATTTTTATTTTTAGGGTGTCTGCTTTTTTTTTTTCTTTTTTTTTTTTGTTATGGAAAATTCAGAGAGATGATGAAGGAATATTATTAGCACGACACAGCACAACTCTTCCACAACTCGGTCACTGAGTCACAGTCACGGAGTGACCCCTCCTTTTAAATCGTTTCGTCGGGTTAATTTTACCATAATGCCCTTTAGAACATTTTTTTAGGAAAAATTTCAAAAAGGGTGTCCGAGATTTAGTTTAATATTAAAAAGGGTGTTTGACGTTTGCATATTGCCATTTAGGGTACCTAACCTTTTGAGTTCATTTTCATTTAGGGTCCAATGACCTGACGGCATTAAATTTTCAGTTAGATTAGCGACGTGTCTGAGGCTGTAAGTGTAAAATATATTTCCCCTGTGAGTGTAAAATTACCATCAATGCCACACAGATATCAAACCATCCTTGAACACGTCACTAAGCTATCATAAAATTTAACACCGTCAAGTCATCGAACTCTAAATGAAAATGAATTCAAAAGTTAGGTACCCTAAATGGGAATATGCAAACGTCGGGCACCCTTTTTAATATTACACCAAACATCGGGCACCCTTTTTTAAAATTTTCCTTTTTTTTTATCTATGTTTTTGTTTAAAATATAAAATATTCCTTTTTGAATTATTATTCTATAAAAAGAAAATGATTCTGGTATAACACTTCAAAGATGACAAAGTAACACCTCTAAACACCATTGAATGTGATTATCCAAAAATATTTCCTTAAAAAGATTTGGGGTTTGTATTGTTGGAGGGAATTTATGCACTTTAAACACCTTCAAATGCAAAAAAAATCATTAAAAGAGTGGGGTTTGTAATGTTGGAGGAAATTGATGAATTTCCCTTATCAAAATCATATATACTTCAAAATATAACATTTCGTAGGATTTTCATCACATACAATACTATTGTAACCTTTTAAGCTTTTTTTTCATGTTATCTTTGTTGATTTGAGTGAAAATCAACATGATTAAGAAAAATCAACAACAAGAATGTAGCTTAAGGTTGGAAAATTATCTCAATTTTATTGGTGGAATATAATATAGATGAAGAATTGCTAGAAAAATGTTTAATTGATTCAAAAACACTTGATTACATACTGTAATTAGTGTGATTTTGCATGGGAGAGCCCTAATGAAGTGCAAGAAAAATTACACCAATAATCTTATTAATTACACTATGATATGGTTATTATGTGGGTTGTGAAGATCTATTTATTTTACCATTATCATTTTGCATTTCGTTCAATTCACTTTTGACCATTTGCTTAATTTCATTTTTGTATATTACTTCATCCGTTTCATAAAAACATATACGTTTTGACTTTATAAAGTCAAAGTTCACAAACTTTCACCTTATGTGTGAAAAAGCATAATGATTTACAAAGTAAATGCTACTTTTGGATTCATCTTAAATACTCCATCCGTCCCCTACTTACCTTTACAAACCATGCAAAAATAAGTGTCCTACACCTACTTACCTTTACAAACTAATATTTTTCTCATATCCTACTTTATTTATCCCTCCACTATCTCTTAAATATAATAAAAAATTTCAACTTACTCTCTCCAATCACCTTCTCTCTCTTAAGATTTTCCCCTATCTCTCTGATCACGCTCACTTAGGGATGGCAATGGGTAGGGTATAAGTGGACACCGCCCCGCACCCGCCCCAGTTGGGGCGGGTATGGGGCCTAGGTTGGTGGGTGGCGGGGCGGGTATGGGAGGAAAAGCTCCACCCGCCGCGGGTAAGTGGGGCGAGGATGGTTTTTGTGATTTACCCGGTGGATACCCGCCCCGTCTAATACCCGCATTACCCGCCCCACCCGCCCCGCCTCATACCCGTTTCATAATTAAAAATATATATTTT
>BSSO01001115.1:0-25821 GCA_030267885.1 Mesembryanthemum crystallinum
AAAAGAAAAGAAAGAAAAGAGAAGCAAGTTGGATGAGAAGTTAGGGAAAGGCATACAGCTCGCAATCACAGGGATATACGATATTCAGCACTAGAAAAATTATGATAAGTAGAGATGTGAAAATTTATGAGAATGATAAGTGGAAATGGGATGAACAGAAGATCGAGAGGAAGACTATCTCAATTTAGAATCTGGCTTTTCTCAGCAGGAACCAGAATACGGTGAAACTTATCTCTCTCCTTCCACACCAGTCAGTTCTCCAAATGAAATCACTCACCGTCCTCGAATGACAATGCTACTGGTCCTCGAGGTATAAAACATAACCCTTGACTAACTACAAAATTGTCCCATTATTCACTTGGATCATGAGTGTTGGAATTGTGTTACTTTGCGATTGGTTGAACCTGGCAATTAGTTATGATGAAGGTTCTAAGGCCGAGTGGCAGGAAGGTATAGACATGATCATTGACAATGATACTTAGGAGCTTGTTGACAACCTGAAGCTAGAAAGGTGATTGATGTGAAATGGTTTAAAAAAAACTAAGTTGCATTCAGATGATTCAGTCAGTAAGCACTATGCCAGTCTGGCTGTTAATGGATATGCACAGCAAGCTAACCGGGAGCGATTATGGAGACACTTGTGCTGCTGTTGCAAGTTTGGAAACAGTAAAAACATTTGCTTTGACAGAAGTTGGAAAATACAACTCAGTGTTGGATTTGCTTTCCTCAATGGTGATCTTAAGGGGGAGAATCATGTTGAACAACCACATAAAGTCACTGTGGAAGCAAAAGACAATGTCTGCACAAGTTAATGAAGGCTCTGTATGGCCTAAAACACACTCCTAGGGCCCGGTACACCAATATTGACTCTTACTTCATTGCAAGGGCTTCTTGAAGAGCAAACCTAAACACACTTCATGTCAAAAAGCAAGGCAAGATTGAAATATTGATTGCAGTGCTTATGTTCAGAATCTCCTTGTTACAAGAAACTATGAAGAAAATATCCTTGCCTTCAAAGGAGGAAATGAACGAAAAATTAAAGATGACAAATTTGGACCTTATGAATTATTTTCTTGGCTTAGAAATTCATCAATCTGAAGATTGAATCTTTATTTCACAAACTAAGTATGCTGAGAGCATTCTTGATGCTGCACTGCAAGTCAGTGGCAACTCCTCCTGTGTTAAATGAAATATTATCCAATTTTGATGGGCACAAGAAGGTTGATGCAAGAATGTACAGAAGCATAGTGGGTACAGGGTAGTTTGTTGAACACTACACCAAAAAGGCCTGCTTTAATGTATGCCGCAAGCTCACTGTCAAGGTTCATAAATAGTCCAGTGAAGTTCACTTGGGAACAACAAAGAAACTTCTAAGAACCCAAAGGGCACTTCAAATTATGTTTTGAAACTCAAGCCCATGTTCAAATGCAAAGACCGCATATTCTCAGAGACTGGGGGGTTCTGTCGATAGCATATACAGCTATATATACTTTATGTCTTTAATACTTCATGCTGGAGTATTTTCATGGATTTTTAAAAGGCAATAAGTCATTGTTGGCCAAATATAATGTTGCTTCACTAACTATGAATCAAGCTATTTGGCTAAGGATGATACTTGCTTACATAGGATACAAGCAAGTTCAAGCTACTGAAAATCTGGTAGACAACAACTCAGCAATTGCATTGCTAAGCATCCAATTTTTCACAGCAAGACTAAGCGCATGAAAATGAGACTTCATGCACAGGTATGCAGAACATGAGAAGGAATTCAAGTTGGTCTACTGTCCAACGAAATGCCAACTTGCAAACATCTTAAACAGCACTTTCAAAAGCCATGTTTGAAATTATGAGTCTCAAGCTTGGAATGACGAAGAAAAGTCTCAAGGAGTGTTGAGAAGTAAGACTTTTCCAGTTTTCCTAAAGACAGGTACTTTGAGCTTAGAAATTCAGTGAAGTTTTGTTGTCAATGAATTGACATGAGTCTTGGAGGCATGAAAATCAATACATTTATATAGTAAATACGTTGTATGAGTCTAGAGGTTGCATCATCTAGAAAGTGAAAAAGTTGTACTAGCATCGAAATTACAATACACAAACCCACTTTAAAATATTATCTTCCCAAATTTCTAACATTTAGTAACTTCTTACTCTTTAATTTATGTGGATTGTCAAAGTTACATTCGAATTTGGTACTGATCCATAACTTAAAACAAGCAATCCTAAAAATGCAATTCCATAGCATGATAGAGTACTGTGGCACTTTCGGACACTCAATGTACTAGAAGCATGCAATTGCTCACACAGTAAGAGCAAAATTGAAAATACAGGAACCTCATGGTCGTGATATGGATCGAACTGATTCTGTAACTTAGTGCACTTTGCTGAAAATTTAGTAAAAAAAAGAGGATAAACTTGTTTTCCAAACAGGTCAACAAGTTCATTGCACTTGAACAAAAGGATGAGGAAGTTGAAATGTTCTCCAAATAAAACAAGAGAATGCCCCATGGACAATTATGACAGTCATATCTCATATGTAACAGAAAGCACAGAGATCAAGTAAACAAGTTAAAAGGGGAAGAATAGCGAACCATAGACACTCACCAAAGGTAAAACCATGTGTTGCCATCAAGGCCTTGTTGACAATAATGATCCCCACAGAAGTGACGATATTGAACCCCCATGCTCCCAAATCAAGAACAGCTTTTTGATCCATCTTGCCTGAGCAAGACATTGTTAAATGTTACTGGAAAAGAGCCGTCTATCCTGACCGGAAAGCCGCAGATACACGGCCCTGATAATTACTCTTGATCCTTGCTGCAAACCTTCCTGCCCAGCATTCTAGTACTATTAGACTGATTATCTAGCAAGACATACACATGCTCTGGATCTACAACAAATTATAACAAAACCCCACTTGCCCATGAGGCCCACCCCCATCATAGAAACAAAGAAAGAGAATCAAAACAGAAATTTTGTTGTGTAAAGGGATTCATTCAAATTGTGGCGAAATGATGCCAAAATGGTTGACTAAAGAAAAAGCTAAAGACTTTGAATTTTGAAATGTACCCGTTTTTGTACAAATCAATCGTTGAAGAATCACAGAAGGGTAGAGATGAAGATTTAACAACACCCAACTCTCAATGCAATGAAAAAATCCCATCTTGATCCATGATAGTATCAATAAAGAGACCACAGATGGTTTTTTTTTTTTTTTTTGCTTTTCTATTCTCCTCCTATTTAATTAAATAAACAAATCTACCTTGATCTATTTCCATAATAGTGTATGTCAACAACCTGGCAACCCCATGCCATGGACACCGACGGGTCGATAAAATCTAAATTATTTGGCTCGTAATAATCAGCAATTTTGTCCTTTTATATAGAAACTTAGATGGAATCTCATTGGCATAAACCCAGCCTATTGTGATTTCGTATTTTTCATTTTTATTCTTGTTTTATTTACAGAAACCGATACTTTCATATGTTCCTAAATTCCAAACTAACAACTATGAACAATGATCCTGAGCTAAATTCAAACAAAAAAACAAAGCCAAAAAAAAGGGCAATAATTGAAATTTTACTATCAATGCAGCAACACTATCAATTTTTTTTAAAAAACCCAGAATGCAGAAAAGCAGAAACAGTGAATACCCAACTAGAAATTGAAGTTGCATGCAGCAAAATACCAGCAAAATAATCACAACCCAGATGCAAAAATTCAAACTTGAGCAATTAAGTCAACTAAAAACACTTACCCAGTACCAAAATCGAGCAAAAGAATCGCCCAAAATTGCTGGGTGAGATCGAAATCAACTAAAAAAGCAGCTGAATCGAACTGGGAAGGGCAGAGAAAAAGGGGGGGTAAGATCAAAAAAACGGAGGAAATGAATCACATTAAGGTGAGACAATGAACCCAGATCGAGCGAAAGGGGAAAAAAAGGGGGTATTGTTATGTTATTGGAGAAGGAATTTATTGAAATTGAGGGTTTCGTAATTGGCCAATAAAGTGAGAGAGAGAGATACGTAGATGGTAAGAGAGAGAGTCTGAGAGAAAAAGAAGTGCACAGGTTGTGTGTTTGTATTTGGCCGTTAATTTAATGGTTTTTTTATTTTTATTTTTATTTTTGGGTATTTAATTTAGCTTAATTTTTCTTTCCATAATCCCATACCATTGTGCTTCCTATAGGCTTGGGTGGGGGATCTTAAAAATATTGCACTTGCTTGGGTGAGGGTTTAAATTTAGAAGTCGGTTTGGTACAATTGTACAACTAGCTGAAAAGTTAGCTCAATGATGTGTTCGAAACTAAAAGTTGAAATAATTGTCTTATAAAAAAAATAAAAAAATAAAAATAAAAACAGTTTTTACGTGGTGATCTGTATAAGATAATAAATTTTCACTCTAAAAGTATCACTCATGGTTTGAAAGTATAGCTTATATTGTAAGTAATTCATCTGTTGTTGAAAAGATTACTACACTATTTTTCAATTTGTCACTTGTTGTTCCAAAAGTATCACTTATCTTATATATAGCAACTTATAAGATTTTGTGAAACACAAAATATTGTATCAGGCGGCCTGATATATCAGGCAAGACGACCAAGAACTAGTATCACTTTTATTTTTACCTATAACCACTCCAATACTGTTTTTTGCTTTCCTAGTACTGTTTTTTGTTTGCCCAATACTCGCCTGATACATGGACGGCCTAGTAAGAGTACGATTATTTGCCAAGTTTAAAAGGCATGTGAAATATTTTGAGAAGTATATTATGGTAACAACAATATATTAGGAGGAATTAAGAACAAAATGATCCAAAATTATTGATTTTTCAAATCAATTTAGTTAAATTATTGTTCAAAATCTAATATACCAATACTAGGGCAAAGGGGTGATAAAAGCATAAAGAAATTGAGGGGGAGACATAACAACACAAGTATAATTATCATTATTTTGGAATTTTGTTGAGCATAATATGTTTTTGTCATGGACAATGAGTTAATTTGTTTTGTTGGACTTGCATACTATTTTGCGGTGCATATTTTAAGCTACCAATCTACCACTTTCTCATGGTAAACAACTTAACTCAATATGCTCAATTATATGCTCAAATCTCAATTGTAATAGTAATATTTTACAATGGCTCATATTTGGGTAAATTAATAATGAGATTTGGGGTTTGGAGTAATATTATATTTGAGGTTAATGAAGTTCGTGCTTTGGGTTATCCTTAAACATGCCAAAAGTCATGGCTTCAATCATGATGTAATTCTTGCAAGTCAATGGGGGGTTTCATAGATGATATATAGATGTACCTTTCCTTTGATTATTGTTAATGTCAATAATAATATAATGAGGAGATGAGTGTTTATGGTAAGCATTAAGGTCCCCTTTTTCAAGATTTTTTCTTGTAATCAAAATGCAATGAGAGTGATGTTAGGCTTCAAACGTGTGTTAGGCCAATTAACATCACGCAAGTGGAATTGCTAAGTTTGGGTTAAGCATTTCTTTCCCCTCTTACCTAACTTGTAATTATTAGATTTCAAATGGGAAATAAGTTATATATGCGAATTGCTTACATTAATTATATTTTTTTTTTTGGTGTCTGCAAGGAGGAACTTCCTTCCTCATTAGACGTGACTAAAGAGCACCTCCTAACGCACGGCCTCGGGTATTCGTGTAGGTGCTCCCCAGGAGGATCGAACCCGTGACCTGGTGTATAAGCCAAAACTTGTTTACCAGTGGGCCAACACCTCTTGGGTTTACATTAATTATAATTGAGAGTCAAATCAATGAAGAAATGATTCAGAGTACCATTTCTGTGAGATTAAAAGTTTTGATTATATCGATATCTTGATATCCTTTAAATATTAAAAATAAACAAACAAGTCGATTATCAATCAACAAGTTACAGAGTATCAACGAACTAATTCTTGTTATCTCAATCAAACCGTTGGCATTGAAGACCCAAGTACCCACATCTCCCAGCCCACCTAAAGTCACCTCCCACATAATCGCACACGGTAAATTGGGAGAATGTACAAGTTATATCATGAACTTGGGTACAGTACAAGTGTGCAATTATATAAGTTACATGCTCTGGTTTTAGTATAGTTGTGTCCAACAAATTAGGGGCCTTACGCAAAATTGTTAAGAGAACTAATACGTAACTCTTCTTCTTCAATGCTTTATAAGTATTATTAACAATAAACATTACATAGTACACGAAAATAAGACATTCATATTCTTATATTCAGATATTGTTCTGCGACACTCTTGAAAAGTCATCTTAAGACGATCAATTCTGAATTGAGGAAGCAATAATCAACGTCTCTAGTTTATATAGAATTTTATTGATTCATTTATGGGATGTAAAAAAAAAACAAAAAAGAAATAGATAAACTAAGACATAATAAGTGACTGTAAAATTAAATAAATAAATAATAATAATGTTGTGAGCAAGGCGTCATGGTGGATCATGTGCAAACCATGTGCACACTATTGTGCATTTGCATAAAGTTAAAGAGAAATCCATGTGAGAGCATAAGTAACAAGTGATCATCAATTAAGGAACAAGACTCGAAACTCCTTTAGTTTAATTAATTTAATTCAATTAAACTTAATTTAAACACCAAATAACATACTAGTACTAAATTAAAGGTGGCTCCAAAAATGTCAAGTTCAGAACAACAAAGATGACAACGTGCTAGGCCTTTTTTTTTTTTTTTTTTTGATGACTTTGGCTAAATCTTAAACCACATCATAGATCAAGTAGTAACAAGAAGGCCGACACTTTTGAAAGAATAATGTTTGTGATTTATTTGTTGGTTGAATGAGTTGTATCATGAATGACACTTCTATACTAGGATTATAAAAATGGCCAATCATTGTCAATAATTATTAAACTATCTTGGGTTTAGGGGTGGTGAATTTAGGTCCGATGACATTCAAATTTCAACATGTATTTCTTATAAATCTAGGATTTTTGTCAAGTTATATGAGTAGTAATTAATTAGGTTGTTATCGTAGAAACTAGTTTTCAAGTCCGTGAAACGCAATTGAGATATTCGTTGATCAACGTTATTAATTACTGTTCATGGCAATATTGCTAAAGCACCTTATATTATTATACAGGGTTTAATGATCTTTCAGATCACCATTTGTCCATAAAAGTATTCGTATAAAATAATAACCCAAATTTCTTGTGATTCACTTCTCTTCCTTAGTCTCTATGAACGTTAATTAATTCAACAAACTCTGTGAGGGTCTAATCTATGAAATTTGATTGTTGGAATTCAAAATACTATAACCCATATGAAATTTGACTGTTGGGAAGGTTTTGGAACTATATTATGGCGTTCACTTCATAATAATAATAATAATATAGGGTCGGAAACAAGATGTGCGAGTGTGTCCAGACTGGTTATCTAATTTGGTTCACGATAGTAGCCATTTGGTGACAAGTTATTAATCTGTCACTTCATAGAAACCATGCATGGTAATGATGATATTGGGGGGTTGAGAAAGACATTTTGGAACATCATGACCTTTTGGAGATTCATAACTTCAAAAATATACGATATTGCAGAACACGACTGCCCTATAGAGGTGTAATGTAATACCCAAAGGGTTTCATGGTTGAAGCGGTTTAAATGGTGTGATGTACTATTCAAGTATTCATATCACCAAGGTGCATAATCTCTTCAATGAGGCCAAACCCAAGAAACTCCACAATTTAGTGTGCTTGCCTTGCAGTGGTATTGGAATGAGTGAAATGACCATTCATAAACTAAATTTGTCGAAAAAGATGAAAAATCGTAAGTCGTAAATTTTGTAATGCATGCTGGTAAACCCTATTACAAATTTCTACCTAAACCTGATGGGGAATAAAGAGGGAGAGAATGACATTAAGAGATCTTAAGAAAGGAAAAGCATACAAAATCATACCCATGATTTGTTACTCGAGCTCTTTTAAAATCGTCGACCATGGTTCATGACCGGATACCATAGATCTGAGCCTAGAGATGCTGAATTTGTGACTACTGGCTATGAATTTTTGGCTGAAGGCAACATACATGCTAAGGGTGCCCAAGACGAGAGAGAGAAAGAGATAGAGGAGGTTGCGGGAATGGAGCGACCCATGTGAAAGCAGTGACATACGACATGTTGCATAGAGAGATGGGATAGGGTTGGGCTGCAAAAATGAAGTAATGGTGCTAATTTCCCCCTTCCATATGGTGAGTTTGTAATACCAATCTACCCTCGTTGAAGCCCCAAAATGGCGAGTGTGTCCTTAATTACGCACATATCACAAAAATGCCACCAGTCCAACCATAATTCGTTCGTTCCTTTTATTTTAGTAACGATCGTTCATTCACCAAATCTAATGGCTAGAATGAGCTTATACAAGCTCCTATATATTTTTATGATCCTTTACGAGTAAGCTACTATATTTATATGTTCCAAAATCAAAACTATTGGTAGTTTGTTGGAGAAAGTCCACAAGAGTTACTTAGAACCCTCTTAGGCTCTTCGTTGATCTGCAAAAATATCCGTGTGGAAGAGTAAGGCTATGTTCTCTTCAACTTATTTTGGTTGATTTTTGTTAAAATAAACTAAAATCGGTAAAAATCAACAAAAATCAGCAAAGTAGCTCTCTGCCGAGTCTAACGAATCAATAAAAATCAGTTAAATCAACAAAATTCAACAAAAAGTAACAAAATGCCCCAAACCTAACTTATTGGGTGGTTCAGAGTTTAAACATGTCATACGCAAAGGTTATAACTCACGGAAACTGGACATTCATAATGTCTAGAAATCATACTATTCATTCAATTCTGAATCATATCGACGCTCCCCTCTAAGAGATGTGGGAGGTCCATGAGGTCGATCATGGTATCCCTTTTGTGATTCTTTACTGATCACCCACACTCATGGGCTTATTATTATCACTCAACCTCTACACTCACTAAAAAGCCCATAAGCCCGCAGTATATCTGACCAACGAATAACTATCGAAGCGTACTTCAGAATAAACCGCCACAATCGAAAATCAAAACTAAAAACTTTGCAAAATTTCAGATACTACTTTCTCCCGCCATAGCTCCCTCCTCTTTCTCTCTCCTCATTCGTCGATTAATTCAATCTCTCTATCGGAAAAAGAAAAACCCTAGCTTTGGTAAAAATTCAAGGCTTCGAAGGGCGATTTTCAGGTGAGAGATCTTCTTTTCATTCTTTTGAATTTTGTAATTGCTTGTATATACTCTTCGGTTTTCTTGCTATCTTGCGTGTTGTTCTGTGTATCATCGGCAATTTTCTTTGTTGGTTTTCTTGAAAAGATTGAAGGTTGGGTGATTAGGTTAATCCGGTAACGGATGTTGTTTGTTTGTGTAAATTGATAGCTCGAATGAGGAAGAAAGCAAGATTGAAAGAGTGAGAGGGGTTGAAAATAGTTTATTAATCATTACCCAGGATGCAATTTCGCGAATAATTTCTTGTAGTAAACCCTAATTTTGCTTTCCTGTATCCAATTGGGAAAGTTGTGGATTATGTTGCATTCTGCTTTGAATTAGTTGTGATTGGTCACAGCCTGAACTAGTTTTTTTACTAAAACTTACTGTTTTCTTGGAAAACAAAGCGATACACGTAACCACGTATATCAGTGGTTCATTGCCTGAGAGAGGTCCATATCAACCTGCCTCCAACTTTCCATTTTCCTGGTACCTGTTGTTTGTAGAGATCTTGACATGTTTTCGCATAAGGAGATCGGTTTGATGGTATTAATTCTCATAGGAGGGTTAAGAAACTTGTAGATGTTGAGTTGGTAAAGTTGAATTGTTGGATGTCAGAAGAATGACGCGATTGGTAGAATGGTCGTGATGTTTGACATCTAAGTTCCTGAAAGTTCTCTTAGAAGAAAAATAGTGATGAAATAACAATAACGAATATGGCATTCATCAGGAAAATGTAGAATTTCAAATTCATAGCTTGATTTGATGTGCAGGGAATTTCGTTGACATGAAAACTTCTAAGCAGCGAAAAGGGAAGGGAGAACAACCTTCTACACAACGGAATATCATTAAGAATCTCACTGGTGGCCAGAAATCTCGGAAGAGCGCTGGAGGGAAGTGCCATAATATAGCACGTAAGTTGCCGTTTTTTTCAACATATTTTCATTGCATTTTGAGAATGAGGCTTCTTAATATTTGGTTAAGGATTGGAAAAGAAAAGGCTTGAGATTTTGCACCAAACACCATTAAGATAACATTGGTGTTATAGTTATTGGATGTAGTCCTACATAGTTAAGCAATATGGAAAGCTGGGGTTATATCAGGGTTCCATTCCCATACTTTCATTAGTTTCACGATCAGGACATGAATGTGCACTAATGAGCTTTTCTCTTTTTGTAATCTGTCATACTTCCCTTGCTCGTATGTTAGACTTGACATTCAAGTTCCAGACTAGGAAAAACTAAAATTCACTGGGCGACATATAATCACAGATTTTGTTTGGTATTTCCTTTGATTTCGTTCCACAGGAAAGTGCCTCTATTTATCCTGATCTTATTGGCATTTTGGTTTCTTTCAGTTGGAAAAGAGCTTTCTACATCCTCTGGAACTTCTCATGAACATTGTAACTGCAATTCAGATAAATGCACAGATCCAGCACGAATTAGCAAATTCCCCTCAGATATCAAGGAAGAAGTTCAAATGCTTCATTCCTCTGCTAAAATCAAGTTGCAGCTTTTCCCTTTAGATGAAAGAACCCGCAACGGATTGGAAAAGGTGAGAACTGTAGCTAAATACGTTTGTTTTGGTGATAAAAATGATAAAAAAAAGTTGTCTTCTTTCTTCATTGCCTAGCTCTTTCTTTTTCTTTTTTAAGATCACTCTAATGTCAGATTTTTATGTTTTTAGGATGGTCATAATCCATTCTTGGAGTTGACTCTAAGACCACGGAAAAAAGTAACATCTGTGCTTGAACACCTTTGCAATAAATGGGGCGGTTCAAGCATAGCATTGGGGGAGTTGATGCTTTTTCCCTTCAATGATGTGGTGGATAAATTGACTAGTTATAAACGATGGACTTCAAGTGACATCGGCGTTAGAGCAGGAGATGTTCATGCAGCTATAGGAAATCCAGACATTTTTCGCTTGAGGTAAATTTTGGTTTTTCCACTTATTAATTATCAAATAATCTAGCTTGGTTTTCTGATTTTTTTGGTCCTTTTGAAGGTATGGCTGGGTTTCCACTCAACCAATCAGCTCAACTTTCTCTCCCTCTTTGGGTTACACAGAGCCTGGTCATTTGGAAAGGGTTTCTTGCAGTGCCATGGAGACAACAGCTGTTACAAAGATTCAGACAGAGGTGAAAAGCAAAGAGTTAAAACCATGCAATACGAATGAAGTGACAAATGTGGCAGTTGAGCAGCCGGTTTCAAATGAACCACTTCTGGTGGTTCACACGAATCAAGCTGACGTAAAAGATGAAGAGTTTAAGGCAAGCGAGACAAGTAAAACAGATAACGACACCACAGTTAAAGAAAATCCTTCAGCTGAACCATTTAAAAACGAGGTTTGTGTTTTTTTGCTGCATTTTCCTGCATGTCGATTTTCTGTTTATGGTTTAAAATCAGAACTCTACATCTTCTGTGAACCTTTGCATTAATCTCTCATACTTTAATGGTTTCTTGACCCCGATGAACTTGAATCAATAGTCCCCTAAATACAATACAAGAATACTCTTATTTGATCTGGGATGATACAGAAGACTTTAATTTCATTCTATTTAATCTATAAAATAAAATATGGACTTTAATTGGTTCATGAATGCTTTTTTTTTTTATCAACGAGAGAAAAAAATTGAGGTCTTAGGTAAAATTGTTTATTTATATAGACAACTGAGAACTCCTGGTTGTCCTTTCTCAATTATGAAGTGTCAATATTTTGTAGTAGGATTTATATGTGATAGTTTTGCTGTCTAGTATCTCCTTCCTCCTTTCTTGTTCCACATCTTCATTTGTTGATTATGTATAAGTGATACTGGACCCTTCAAGTTTGCGGTTTTATTATTGTGTTACTTACACTGAAGGTATGTATTCTGGCAAAGTTGTAGAATCTATTCTTGTTGTTGATTGTTTCAATTGTTCTGTCCCCTTAGATATAGCATTGTAGAAAGACGGAGATATTATCTAGAGGCTGGTGGTTTTGAGATTCTGCTAAAATTGTCTTCTCTATCTTACTCAGGGACAGGGGATGCATAATGACTCTTCGTTCACATCACTCCTGTGGTCTGATTTAAGTAATATAAGCATTGGAGGTCTTTTTTCTGAGGCATCTCTGCAGGGAATATTCAACAACACTCAAGACACGAAACTAGGAGGTAGCAGGTTGGGATCTCAGCCTACTGCAGTTTATGACTCGCTGGATGCTTTCATCGACCAATTAAACTGCCGTCAAATTACACCTCCCCTTCCCTCTGCCATGCCTTCATCTATCTTGGATGCCGAAGACACATGCCACTCCTTTGCATTCTCCAAACCCTCAGGTTCAGGCAAAGATTATTTGTCTCTTGGTCGAAGGGCTTTTTCTGAGTTATCTAACCAAGGAGTTGCTTCCAGTTCCAGATCCTTTAAGTGTCCCAAGTCTGAGGTGTGTCAACTCATTTGCTCGTTATTTTCAATTATATTGAATTCTTAGCCATTAGACGAGATTGTAGTAAATGTGTTGCAACTGCTGAGATGTCTTGCAGACTTGCTGTATAGGTCTTGCCTAGACGAATAGAAAATACTGACAACTACTAAAGAAAAAAGAAAAAGAAAAAAATGGACATTTCAAACTTGAAGTTACAGTGGATTATTTTTGCAACCCGTTGTCACTAACGTCTGTATATCCCTGGTATTTTAGGTCAATGCACTAGATGGTGTAACGGTAAGCAATGCTGTTCAGGAATCAAAAGCAGATCCACTGCCGTGTTCAAAAGGAGCATTTAACAATGAGAACAGCATGGGCTTATCCAGCATTAAATGGGTATATAAATTCTTCAAGGAATTTTTTTCTTAGCTATTAACTTACGATTAAAATCCTCACTTGTCGCTAATCTGATCTGTGTTTCGTGGGTGATTCCAGAATGATTCTTTGGGGCCATTCGATCTTCCCTTGACATCAAGACAGAGTATCAAGGACGACAGTACCAGTATTGGTGGCTTTGTCAGATAGCAATTGAGATCTGCATACGTGTGTGGAGATCGTCCCTAGGTGGTGTTGGTTGAAGATATATGCTATTAAGTGTCCGTTTGGTCAAGTTTCTACTGACCTTTCTTTTTCCCCTTATATCCCTCCTTCAGCACTGTTCTTCCTCTAAAGAGTAGAAGTAGAAGTTGGTATAAGCTTGGCCAAATAGGCACTAATTCTCATCCTACCGCGGCAATCTAGATAGGAGATGGAGAATATGATTGTTGATAAATTCGGGCCATTGTTTAAAGGACAAGTAAGGCCCACAGGCATCTCTCAGCCATACATTTGATCTGTTGCATTGTCTTGTGATGGCTATGAACGGTGGACAAAATTTGTACAGATATAATAGTTGGTCACATTTTGTGTCTGGAGTTGAATGAACATTGGCACACCATGTATGCATCTTTCATATGGTTGAAATTGCACAATCCCTCATAAATGCAAGTTCATCACCTTCTATCTGGACTCATTGCTGGTGGTTGACATTTCATCAATCAGCAAAATTAAAAAAAATTGAGATTTACAAGCAAGAGGGTTTTTGTTTCCGCAACTCACATGAGAATGGAGGGAGTACTGTTGTGGATAATGTAAGTTATTTTCTTTGTCGGCTAAGGATGATATATAAACTTTGTGTAAATTGGGTATTGTACACATCATGTAAATCAATCATTCATATAGTTAAGAAAAAATCACCTCTTTGTTGAAGAAAGGTGGAGTTGTTGTATGAAGAAAAGTCACCCCTTATCTTAGGACATATCACATTTGTCATTATTTTTGAAAAATTCACCCTTATTTACAAGTCAGAATGGTGTAAAAACTGTAAATTTTGCATAAGGTATGTACAAAAATTCCTCTTTTCAATGAGGGATAATGTTTACAATATAGTTCTAAACGAACTATAAACTATGAAAATTGATATTATTAGACATCTAGAGATGAGGGAAACGATCTACACGTATGAGGCGTGAAAAAGGTAAAAAGGACTTGATGTGGTATATGGTGGATAAGTGCTTCAATAGTATGAATCTCCTATATTTTCCACAATATTGATCTAGTGGCTTCACTCGTTATTGGCAGCCAACATTAATTATTATGAATTTGAGTTAAATTATGTCTTATTTGACATTTAACTTCAAGGATTATCCAGATGGAGTGAATACAAGTATAACTAATACGAACACATAAAAAAATAAAAATAAAAAAATCAATTGAGGAAATATATAAAGCAAAATGCTACTCCCTCAGTCCCCCACTTACCTAAACAAAACTCCCAAAATCAAGTCCCCTACTTACCTTAACATAACTATATTTTTCTCATATTCTTCCTTATTTACCCCCCACTATCCCTTACATACAATAAAAAATTATATTTTCTCTCTCCTATCACTCTCTCTCTCTCTTTATATTATTTTAATGTTCCTCACACCCACTACCCATTAGTTTAATGTTTATCAACCAAGGGCAAAATAGCCCAAATACATCCTCCTTAATTCTTATGTGAATAGTGCAATGTTAAGGAAAGTGAGGGACGGAGAGAGTAGTACAAAAGGAGCTATTTTAATAAAATCTTGAAGCACTAAAAGTATGAAATAACAGCTGAGCAAAGAGCCAAATTAAGCGTACAACTTAATTAGAGCACAATCAAGTTTCGCCAAAAAAAAAAAAAAAAAAAAAAGCCATACATTACATGCTCCAATCCAAACTGTACAAAAGGCATGATATGCAGAATACCACTATTCAATGACGAACCTCCTGATACTTGAACACAGGAGAGAGGGACTCAAAAACACAGTTTCAGAGTTTTACACATCAAAATAGCCATCACTAAATTTACTCTTGATCCACTTGAAGCTGTTCCGAACGGAAGATTTGAGCTTACCTTCCACAGCATACATGTTGTAGGATGCCACCCTCTTCTTCCTCTTCATCTCCGGGTTCCCGGATGATCCAAAATCGTCCCCAGTGTTGCTTGGCCCGTTGAAAGAGTAGGATTTAGGCCGATCCTCAAATGCATATCGCGCTTTCACATAGGAAGAGTAATCAAATGATTTGCTCTTATCCATCACCCAAAAGACCTCTTAAGAGGGGAGCACTTCCAAAGTTCCAAGCTTTGCAAATATGTACAGAGCACACTGACTAGAGGGAAAGCGAGCCACTGTGAATATATATAGACACAAAAAAGAGGGAGGAGAAAAGAAGTTAATAGTGCGTTACGCGTGGGTGTTAATGACATGAAAATTTATATTTGCATGATTAAAAAAGATAACAAAGCAATGGAGAAAGCAAGCAAAAGCATATGGTGATAACTGGTGGGTAAGGAACAGGTGGGGCTGATGATGGGAGAGGGAGACCACAATTGCATATACAAAGAACTACTACTATAAGCTTTAGCTTTTTTAAGACATGAATATCTTATCTTTTTGTGAGAAAGGCAAGGTGACCTAAGCCAAAAGAAGCAAAAAAATAGTAACTTTTGAGTGGTGCAATTTCAATACACATTGCACAAGTGTATTTTCGACACCTGCGAGTACGAAAAATATTAATGGAATTCATAATGGAAATCACCAAGAAATGGGGAAAAAAACACTAAGTAGGAAATGATGGTGGGGAAGATGTAATGGACACTAAGGCAGGGAAAAAGTCTACAGAAGTTGCAAAAGGGTTTTTGAATGCTTGCTGGGACCAACATCATTTAGGAGAAAGGGGATGAAAGTGGTGGTAGGAGACACAAGAGTTGGGGGCTCCAGGCTGATAAGTCCCCACTAGCCACCAGCAACAATGACTTGAACTTTATGATCCCATTAGTACATGCTTCACTTTGTGAAAGTTGAAAGCTGTTGTTGTTGCTTTCTTTTGTGGCACTCTTCCAGCTCCTATGTGTTTATGAGCCATCATTAACGATGGGAACAAGCAACGGCTTAAGGTTGGATTTTCCCGACGTTTCTGTCCTGAATTATTTGTCTACATGCGTGAGGTTATTTGAGGAAGAGGCTAGCAAACAGATGTTCTCTTAGATCATTGTGGCGTATAAACTCGTGAAAGTTCCCGTTTAAACCTCTTCTTTACACGATCAGCAAGACCTCTCTAATGGATTTCTAGAACCCCACAGTGACCTTTAGTTACTAACATTGTCTAATGTTTATGAAAATGTCAGTATTATCAAACTTCCAGATTCTAATTATCTCATTAGCTCAAAATGTAAATATATAGTATAACATAAGCTAACTCTTAGAGCTACTTTATTTCTATTATTAATCAAGAAAACTTTAAGGTGTCTGGGTTTCTTATATATTATTCTCCCCCCCCCCCCCCCTCCAACTTCCATGTTTTTAAGTTTTGAGAATTGGCATTGTAACATTGCCCTGTTTCCATATTTTTGTTTTCTATTTCCATTTCCGAGTAACATAGTCTTGGATTACCTTAAACCAAGAAAATAGATTCTAATTTTTGTCGAAGTCAGCATCAAATCGACCAGGTTGAAAAGATGGGGAACAAAGAAATGGAATCAAAGAAAGAAGAAAAAAGAAATAGGAAAACAAAGGCAAATCAAAGAGAATCAAGTAATGTCTACTGAAGTGTCAATGAAGTTAAAAAAAAGAAGGCCAAAAACCAGCCAGCAAAGCACTTCAAAGTAACTTATTATCATCATTTTGGATCAAAATCTATCTACTAAACAGCACACAAATTTGTACAATGATTTNTTCTTCAGGAACTCAAGTAACCTCAGAAAAAGAAAAATATCAATATGCTATCACGCTAAAACTATTTGTTTGCTTGATCTTATTCTCTCTGAATTCCTTATCTGTCAATATGACGTCTCAAGCAATAATTAATACTAATTCTCTGACTATAATATCATGGCTGGAGAACAAAGTTACAAAAATCCCTTGGAAATTTGCATATCTTTAAAGAAAAAGATTTTCTAGATGGTCCCGAGGTGCAGCATGTAATTAGCAAAAGTACTGCATAGCATGAATTAATACAGACCTTTAGTTGGATTTGGGAACACACTTTTAGTGGCCCCATGAGGTAATCAGCTAAACAAATTCTCAAACAAAAGTCTGGCTTCCCATGTTCAAAATATAAATCAATTCAAACATGAGAACATAACATTTTGGTTACACTATAGCAGGATATACCAGAACCAAGATACATTGACTTGGATTGAGACATCAAAGGAAGTAACAATAACTAAAGATAAGGAAGAATTGCGCACCTCTTCCGCCCTTGAGATCAAAAAGAGGTTATCAGAGAGTTGTGAAATAATCAGCACCATTTTCAACGTCATCAGTCTTGTTGCTTCCATTTTGAGCCATGAGTATTCTGTACACTCTCTTTGAACAAATCTCACCTAATCTTCGATCCTCGCCAAGTAGCCCTTCTGTTGTCAAATCCTTGAGTAGGAATTCCTTCTCATGCACCTAGAGGGAACAGTAATTAATTTTCACTATTCGTATACTCAATAAATAAAACAAACCATCCATTTGAGATGGCCTTCAAATGAAAGTTATATAGAACACTAAGCCAGAATTATTAAGGTATCAAAGAATTTCATTTCTTGAAAACTAACTTTTTTATGTAGAAAAATTTTCAGTGTAGTTTCACACAAACACCCCCCCCCCCCCCCTTCTCCAAGTAAAGAAGAAAAACACTAATTTGAAACATATTTTAGTTTACAATATGATGGCAGGACAAACAAAACTGTCGGAAGAAAATAATGGAAGAGAATGATGTAGTAAGGGCACAGTAAAGGAACTCTTTATTTTATTTTATTTTTATTTTTTTTCTGGACAACCATGCTGCATCATTCAGTTTTTAACCTCCCTTTAATCCAGGGAAACTTCTAATCTAGGACGATCTCAGATTTCACAGAATTCTACATTTTAGAACTGCAATGTTACTAATTTGATACAGAACATGGCACACTATTCACTTTTTATATGATGCCAGCCAACAAAAAGGGAGCAGACCAACAAAGAAGTACCTCAGAACAAGTACGTCAGGAATGATAGTCTAGAAATGATGTCATTGATCGGGATATTATCCTTCTAAAAAGGTTTGGGGAATAAGAAAGAGAGGCCAAGAGGGTCACTAGAGGATATGCTCAGATTAAAATTGCTTAAAAGTAATTAAGGCCCATCCAGCCTAATGAAATTAGTACCCTTTTAGTGAAAGTCATTAGCAATAAGCTTATCCTGCACAGGATTAGGGCTGGCCATCAGCTAAACCAAGCTAAACACCGAAAAGGCTTGGTTTACCTTCATAGTCCTAGAGAGTGAGCTTGGTTCAATAATCAATACACAAAGATGCTTAATTTGATAACTAATTACCGAGCTTGAGGTCCAGCCTTGCTCTCTATATACAGATATATGAGAACTCTTTTTAAAAATGAGAACCATGACAGCTTTTAAAGCCATTAAAGCAGTCTTCTTGTAATATTGTCAAATTTACACATTCTGCAATACAATGACCAGAATATAAATTCGCACTAATATTTAATAGAGGTCACCTCAAAGATATTATGAACACATTAAGTGACCTCATTGTAATTAGGGCATACCACAGGGTACCCCACTAAAAAGTCTCCAATGTTTTAGGACTTGAAAGTTTTAGGACATAGTTCACCAATCGGAAAAGCGAGAGAACGGGAAAAAAAGAAGCAAACGTTTCTAATGAAACATGAAAGGAAAGTAGAACAATGGATCAAATACTCACTGATTTAGTTGGATCCATGTAGATTCTTAAGAGGGATTTCATAGTCGGGTATTTCTTGAATACGGCAATAGCAAATCTAGGTTGCACCTTGGGGATGGAAACCAATGCCTTTAACCTGGAAACCAGAGAAAAGGGAACATTCTGTTTTAAAAAATGGGCAGAAAATAGCTGCATCGTGTGACATACCATGAATAATTTAGTGGTTTGCTTCAGAATGAAGCATGGATTTGTTCATCTCAGCCAAAAGTACAATCCAACCAAACCAAAAACTTTCCACATGCATAGTTTGCTTTCTTTTTAATCACCTTTGCCTGAATCTCAGATGTCCAAAAATTAAGTTTTGACTGCTAGGTGATTCTGAAAACTGAAAAACAGGTCCATGCATTACAGTTTCATGACATTAAAGGTAACTTCATATTTTATTGGTAAATGACTCCATTTCAATAAGGAAAAATTCTCACAAACTAGTACTTCATATGCGATTAACACTATAATTAATTGACAAAAAAGCAAAGCAATATAGAAATAATGATATATGATCTAAGCATTTTCCTTGAAGCTTTCCACTTTTGATATGGATGAGTGCACAACAGCACCTAAAAGGGCAGGTAAAGGTATGTCTCACTTAGCAGGACGCACAAAAACCTACCATCATTATTTCATGGAGGAAATTATGCAGGAAGCCTCCTAAAATATAAGCCAATTTGCGAGAAACAACCTAGCCTAATATATATATATATATAACCACTTTATATCGCTTTTTCTTTGCATAGAACCACCCATTTGAGTAAAAGGCCAAATTTACCATTGAATTATTTGTGGTTTTATATCCACACACACACACACACACACACACAAACTAAGAAAAAAAAGGCAACAGATATGAAGCATCATATGCACCATTGCAAAGATATTATGACAATTCACCGTAGTCCAGAGAAGGAAGAGGATATCTTAGTTTTGGCAACCAACAAAATACCAGAAAAACTGTCAATAGCTCAGTGGTGGAAACACAACTAATGCTCAGAGATTACTCAGCCAATTGACCATTTTACTATTTAAAATGACATTTAAATGGTATTTTTATTATATCCAGCAACAAATTGGTATTTATTCTGTCATCCGCGTCAGTTTGGTAATAATTCTCTAAAATTAGTGTTGGGTATGTCGCGGAGAATCTTAATTCGAAATTGTAATTCGGTGAAAAGGTGAGGTCTCTTTTAATAAAAGTCATAAAATACATCTTCAAATATAGGTTCTCTCCGACATTTTTTTTTTTCCTTTTTTTGGTGTATCAGGCACTGTTTTTAGAAAATTAATACCAAATTGACGCCGGAGGACAAAATAAATACCAGTTTGTCGCCACACATAATAAAGATACCAAGTCGTTTAGGTGCCACTTTAAATACCAATATAGTCAATTGGCGAGATTACTCACCATGTATTTTTTAATATTAGGTTCCTGTCCACACAATCCTTTGGAATATTACACCCATTGGCATTCACAGAAAGTGGCGTCAGTTTCTTCCTGCAAAAAAGAGACAAAAACACATTACATTGGCATTCACAGAAAGTGATGTCAGTTTCTTCCTGCAAAAAAAAGAGAAATTGACCTCCACAGATGCTAGCACTTCAGCAGAAGAAGATGCAAGGGAAAACAGATATGAGGATAATGGAACTGCATCTAACATGTCTGAAGAAATTACCATTTGGTTCCTATCCGAATGAAACCAGCAATCATGATGCAAATGCTCTTTAACCAGTCTTATGCCTGAAGCTGATAATGGGACGAATAGATCGCTAGTAAAACCTTCAATCATGTCACAAATGCTTCCTAGAAACGTGACCAGCCACAACCTAAATATTTAATTTTTATTTTGTTCTGTTTCAGTTTAGTTTGGTCAGAACCAGGCTCAACTATCCACTGGCATTCAGACCCTAAAGCCTCCCAAACCTGGAACCCCTGATACAAATCAAATTGTGGTAAAAAGTAAACCCCCTGCTACTTGAGCTAATAGCTTACGGCAACCAAAGCTACAATTCAACAACGAATGCAAGATGACCCAATAAAATGTCCCGTGATATAATGCCTCCCGAGTCAACACAGGAAAAGAATTGCTCTTGACTGTATCCTCTAAGGATCAGGGACTACAATATTGTTGAGAATTTGTCTTCTCAGGATGTAAGCAAGCAAGCCCTCACTAGGAAGCCAGAAGGGAAAGTATTAAAGCAACAAAAATGCACATCTTTTTGAAAAGGCAAGGTCAGTGTGGCAGCTAGAGTAGCTAGTGATAGAGAAGCCAATTTTGTCAAAGGACTTATGTGAAGACATGGACTTCTAAGTTCTAACTCCTGATTTAGCCAAGGCACAGTATTCTGAATAGCCTCCAACTAGAGTTAAGTAAAAGGATGTCACAGCACAGTTTTAAGAAGAGAATGTATGAAATTTGCAACAGTTTGACATCTCTTCAAATCAAAAAGTTCAGGCTGACAATAGAGGGAAGAGCAGGAGTATCTTGCATGAAGTAGATCATTTGGAAGTTGTGCATATCAAGCATTAATGCAATGAGGCCACTAATTGCCTAGCAAGGAGTACTAGTATCATGGACAAAATTATGTTTATAATTCCCCTTTACTAGCTCTCATGTACTCTCAGATAGTTTTCTATGAACTAAGAATAGTAGGGGAAGAAAAAGGAGAGATCAAGAAAGAAAGACAAAAGTGAAAGTACCATGCGAACAGTCAAACAAAGAGCTGATGATGGGTAATCATTAAAATTGGTTACCCATAATGCTAATCCGCATAAGGCCGCCATAATCCACAAAAGAAATTTGATTAACTTGAAAATACAAACAAGGAAAAAAAAGAAGCGGTCAACCAGAGAGCTGATCAGGCATGGCTAATAACCATCACATTTAGTCGCCAAAAATTGCCCATGGGCATGATAAATACCATCTTCTACAGATGGAAACATGACCAAGTATGAAAAAAATAAAAAATTGATAATAATAAGTTGAGAGTTGAAGCGGTTAAAAAAATAAGGGGCCCATATTTTCAAGTGGGATTGGCAGGTTAATGGGAAGTCAGCAATACCTGAAACGACACTTAGCAAGATTAATTGTCAATCCAACAACATGCTCAGCCACTTCAGCTTCATCTGCACACTGCCTGGTATGTACATTGGCAAAATGAGTAGTTAACTTCGCAAATACCTGTCAGATGACAGTCGCACAACCATCAGCAAGCAAGCAAATAAAAGAGAGAATAATCAGTATTTGATAGATGAAAGGCCTTGCCTGTTCCACAGGTGGACGCTGCCAATCACTTGCATTTTTCTTGTTCTTATATTTATCCTGTTCCCTACAGTAGGCATACAAAACCAATTTTTGTAAGCTTTTTTTTTTTTTTTTTTGGTTCTGACAACAGTTTTTTTTAACAAGTTAATAACCTCTCTTTTAGATAAGAAAATACTATATGTTTAAAGAAGCAAGAAATAAAGCACAAAGGACAAGTTATGGTCTAAAGAGCAATTAGGTATAAGTTAATCCATTTCCTTTGAACCTCAGATATAGGGTAACTATGAAAAGCCCTTGCCAACCTAGCCACAATGAAAGCTAGATAAGTGACCGATCCCAAAGCAAGTCAGGCAATGAGGAAGACTGGAAGAGTCAAGAACCTGCGCATTCCTCCAAATTGCCAAAAGAGCACTGCTCTATAGGAACCTCTTCTCACTCCCTTTTCCAAATCACACATGCAAGAACTCCAAGACAGCTTACCCAAAAGGTAAATGCAAAACCACACTGTAAACACAAATGTGACATGATTTCACTACTAGCTCTAATTATCACGCAGATATCTAGAGAAGTAGTCAAGCCGACCTTCTCCACATGTTGTCATTAGTAATTAACATATCCAATGTCAAGGTCCACACAAAAGCACGCACCTTCAAAGGTACCTTTGCTTTCCAAAGAAAATTCAAAATAAGAAACCTTTAAAAGTTCACAATACCTAAGATATTCTGAACAATCAGCCACATTCTACGACAGAACAATCTATATCCTCCCAAACACTCGATACCAACTCTTGAATCAAAGAAATACTTAACCAAATTGCAACCTCCAAAACTCAGAACAAAGAAGTTCCTGCCCAGAACCAGGGAAGCACAATGTCCACAAAGTTAGAGTAGAAGCATCTACTGGCAAATGGTCTCACCTTTTCTTGATATATGACCCCAGCTTATTGGTGAGGCAGCATATTGTGTAAGATGGATACTGAGTTCGCACAGAAGAAATTCGTTTAAAAAGAGATCCATCAATAGCAGCTTTGCAGAATTCCTCGGCGCCATATATGAGTAATACATAAGGAATAGTTGTTGTTATGGAAGATAGCTACAACAAAACAAATTCATCCATTTCAGGATATTCACCAGAGAATACATCTTAGAAACCAGAACTGATATCGCACATTTGCACCAGGGAGGAAAAGAAAAAAAATTCCAGAATGATATGCATGCAAGAAGAAAAGGAATTCAGTTCGTTAGAAATATGATACTATGAATTGTTCGTAAGTAAATCAAAAAATGCTTGTTTTCAAAATAAGAGAATAAACTTTATTAATGAAAAGATGGAGGTCCTCAATAAAATGTCAGTGGAAGTGAATGTGTGGAACTACGAAACCAAAATCAGTATGGAAGAGGTCCTCCATATTGCCATGAAAACCAAAACAAGTTCTTCAAGCAACCAACTCAGCTGCAAAGAGAAGAAAGAAAACTGACCTTGCTTCAAACAATCGAAGATGATGAAGCTTAGCCCTTGAAAATCTAAAGGATCACATGATAGCCAAAGACACCAAAAACCGTATTAATGTTAAGATTTTCCCTCCCACCACCTAACCCCTGGGCCTCCGCTTAGAGAAGTCATCCAGCATCCCCAATGCTCTCAGGAAAATAACAAATAGTGCTGTGCTATGTATATGAACAATACAAAACCAATGCTCATTGGCAACACAACCGCAACAAAGCAACAAAAACCCGAGACAGGCATTTTTACTGCCTCCCACCAACAATTTAGGTATGCAAAACAATAAAGAAGGGATTATAAGGTTCACAAATAAGGACTAGGAAAAATCTTGAAACAGGAAGATATGGAAGAAAACTATCTTGAGCAATCAACAATTTACATATAATAACATTGCGAGAGGAGGAATTGAAGAGTACGAGGTAAATAGCATGATCAAACACTTTCATTCCATCAACCAGTCTTCACTCTGAAGAAATGAAAATTTCAATAAACAATTGATACGAACTTGTTTATCCACTATTTTCTTCCTCTAGATAAAGAAAGCTTTCAATGAGTAACAGACGAACTCTTTAAAGACTCCAGCATCTAGGTAGAAACAGAAAACTAATACTGCAGCACTGCTGCACTGCCCATAAATTGGTGGAGTATGTCTAAGGATCATTCACCATCAATTCAAGCCAAATTATCCAAAATGCAGTGTTTTAAGAAATTTTCAAAAGAAGCTTCTGATTCTAACCCGCTTACCCACTCCTAGGACCCATGTGAAACATTTTTACTAGAGGGTAGAAAACACCAGCGGAATGATGCATGAAAGATTAATCAAATTTAATATGAAAATGCCCTAAATCATGAGCAATAGCTACATGAGGTGAACAAATTCAGCTGTCCAAGATCTAGCACTAGCTACATATTCTCATATAAATATAAAACCCGCTTACCTGGGAAATTTCCTCTGGAACTGTCATTTTCCAGACAATTGATTTTTCGATTGGGTTTGAAGTTATACTGAATTTGAGACTTTTCTCACCAAAAATTGTCAGCAGATGTCCTACATTTATGAGGCATATCAGCTTTACTAGGTTTAAAACTAACCAATTTATAGATTCAATTATCCAGATCAGTTAGTGTACCTCCAATTTTATCCAACTGAATAACTTTGGTGTCAAATTCAGCCAGAATATTTTTCTCAGCCTCTTTCTCCCATCTCTGCTTATCTTTCTGCAATTGTCTTGACTTAGCAGCTTCAGCCTTCAAAGCTTCTTTATGCAACTTCTCTTGCTGGATTGCAAAGAATCTCAGGAACTGTCTTTGCGATCACTAAATCATCCTCAAAAAAAGAAGCAAAACACTGACCTCCTTCTTATGCTTCTTCTCCGCCATCAATCGCGCTTTTTCCTCTTGTGATTTCTTCCTATTTGCTACTTGTTTGTCTTTATACTGCTTATCTTGCGCATTAGCTTTACCTCTACTTTTCGGCTTACCAATTGTATCGTCTTCTTCCAGTCTAACATTTTCTTTGCCATGATGCTGGTCCTTTAATCACATTACAATAAGCATTAGCACATGGAGAACATTCAAAAATAGTTTAGAAGAGCATCAAAGTGAAGCCAATTACATAACAAATATTAGCAGGCGTTGTAACTGGTCGCACTTGGTGCGTTCTATAGTCTGATTATGAGGAATAGAAAAAGAAACTGATTGATCTGAAGAAATCATGAATTCAAAGAAACCAAGGATTATAGCACTACTATAGCACAACAATAACAATAGCAACAACAACTATAGCACTAATTTCCAAACTAACATGTATTCAAGCACAACAATATTCGAAGCCCAGAGGTTTTCAGTATTTAAGATGTAGCAGTAGCAAATAGCATAAAATGATAAAAGGCATGATTTTCCGTACTTCAGTAAGACAGTAATTGACCACCACCTTTTAGTGACCTTCTGATTAGCGTCCAGATACTCCAGATATACGAAGAAAAAAGCACATTTAGGTGGTGTTTACTTGGGTGTAATGGTAATTACGATGTAATCAAGATTTTGTAGTCATAGACATGCTTATGGCTACTCAT